>CANUEX010008897.1:0-61141 GCA_948099535.1 Jatropha multifida
CTGCTGTGGCGCTGCTCTACTCTGCTGGAGAAAAGGTGCTGCTGCGACGCAGTGAGAGGGCGACAGAGAGTGACAGCGAGGAAGAAGAAGAAGGAGAAGAAGAAGAGGAAGAAGAAGAAGAAGAAGAAGAAGAAGAAGAAGGAGGAGGAGGAGGAGGGTGGCGGTGGCTATGGTGGAAGCACAAGGAGGAGGAGATGGCTGGAGATGATGGTGTCGGGAAGAAGATGAAGGAATTTAAAGAAAAAAAAAATAAAAAAAAAATAAAAAAAATAAAAATATAATATAATAAAATAATATTAAAATATTATAAAATTTTTAATTATTAAATAAAAACAAACAATCCAAGGTAAGTTGCCGGGGAGAAAAGAATAGTGACGCACAGCGTTTTTCAAAAATATCTGATTCGGGTCTAATTTAAATTAATTTGGTCCAATTAAAAAAATATTAGTCCGATTTTATTCGATTAACGGTTATTCAATAAATTTTCGGGTGAACCAAAATGATTTTCGATCCCCATAATATTACGTGGCGTAATATTATTGGCTAAAAATTTACAATTTAAATTTAAATGAGAATATTTCGAAATAAAAATTTCGGGGTATTACATATATAAATTATTAATAATAATTAATAATTTATTATTATTATTATTATTATTATTTATTGTTTATTATTTATATTTATTATTATTGTAATTTATCTTTAATATTATTATTTTAAATGAATATGTGTAAATATGAGGCACTTGAAAATTTTTATTTTTTTCAAATTTATTTTAAATTAATACATCTATATAATTAAGATTTTGATTTAAAAATGATATGGTTAACTTTATTTAATTAAAAATTGCACTCTAATTTAGTTGAGTGAAAAATAAGATAAAAAAATATTATTTTTAGACATTTTGAATTTGATTAGTTATATTGATATCTTATTTAATTCAAATCCTATTCTTGTTATTAGAAAATGTAATTTTATTAATAAATATTTTAAATGATTTTATGATTTTGATTGGCTAAAAAATTAAAAATAGAATAATTATTATTTATAAATATTTAATTTGATTTATTAGGTTATTTTCTTATTATGCTGTTAAAGTATATTTATTTACTAAAAAAGATTATAGTCAAAGTTATTACAAAACATGTCAATTAATTATAAAATGTAAGAACTATATGATAATTTTTATAAATTAATTTGGTACTTAAATAAAAAATAAAAGTAATTAGCATATTATAAAAACTATATGAATCGCTATATATTAAAAAAATACTATATTTATTGCAATCTAAATAAAATTTATAGTTTAATTATATAAAAAAACTGAACGAAAATAAAAAATGAGCATATACCCAATAGAGTCAATATGTATCGCACGTCATAAAAAGAACTAATTAAAATGAAAAGTTGTCAAGTGAAGATATATCCTTGCTCCTCATCAATATGCTTGAATTTATTATTTTATTACAATTTAATTATATTTTAATATTTATATCTAATTTTAAATAATTGTATTGATTATTTTTTATTATTTTAAAATGTATTATATTATACGAGATTTGTCTTTACACTTAAGAAATATAGTCAAATTTTTAAATTCAAAAAAATATTTGAAGCAGAATAGAATGAAATTTTAAATTTTGAAATAATATTGAAATGAAGGTCATTTTATTCCGTACCATCCAAATTAAACCTCTAAGTAAATTTATTTTTCTCTAATTTTCTAAATTTGCATAATTTATTTGGAAGATAAGAGTGCGATAGTAATTTTTCCAATCTAGTACTCATTATGCAAAAGAAAGGGACATGTGAAATTATCATGTATTCACAATGAAAAATTGCGAAGCCGACCAAAAAGAAGGAAAAGTGAAACGGAACATTTTACCACGCCATGGAATTGAAAATATAATAATAAGAAATTAACCGTGATACGCGGCAATTAAATCTGACATTATTTGGCTGGAAAACCTTTAATAGGATGGCCGCATTTATTTCATCACAACTTGCTTGCTAAATACGCTTCTAAGATATCTTCCGGACCCATCACGTGCTCTATTTCCTTTTGCCAACTATAATCATTATTTCTTCGACGTAATTGTTTTTGGCTAAAATGGGCTTTTTTGGAAATACACGACTCGCAAGGGTTAGAGACAGGCGCCCTCTTTTACAAAAAATAAGGAATTCGTATCGTACGACTCACTGGGTCACTGCTAGCCTTCTAAAGGGTATTACAGTCAATCCACCTTAAAAATATTGAAAACATAAAATAGAGACAGCGCAACCGACACGAAGCGAAGAATGGAAAGGAAGAGAGAGACAACAGTAATGGTAGAGTACTCGAGTGTTGAGGCCTCCGGCCTCAGCGTCTGTTTCTTCTGTAGGAAATAATCTTTGATGCAGCTAGCATGGAAATTGCCTCGTTCTTCACTTGCTCTTTCCAGCTGCTGCTTTTCTTTCTCGCAGTCTCTCGTCCTGTTCACTGAAATGTGCAAGGCTTAGATTCTGTTTGGGGTTTTTGGAGGTACATTGGGTGTTCGTTTTTACTTTTCTCTTGATTTTCAGTTCTGCAGAGTTGGGGCAATGGGAGACGCCAATATAATGACGAAAACTATGTTTTTGCTGTGTTTTATCAAGTTGACTTACTCCGTTACAGATCCCAATGACCTCAAGGTTGTGATGGATTTCAAGAATGGATTGGATAATCCTGAGCTTCTCGGATGGCCGGCCAAAGGTAATGATCCTTGTGGCCCTCCTTCATGGCCTCATGTGTTTTGCTCTAAGGGCCGAATTACACAGATTCAGGTGCAGAAATTGGGTCTTAAAGGGCCACTCCCTCAAAACTTCAACAAGCTTTCGAAGCTCTATAATATAGGCCTCCAAAACAACATGTTCAACGGCAAATTGCCCACCTTCAAAGGATTATCTGAATTGGAATTTGCATTTTTGGATTTCAATGAATTTGACACAATACCATCAGATTTCTTTGATGGACTGACTAGTATTCGTGTTGTGGCGTTAGATCAAAATCCTCTCAATAAGACTACAGGATGGACTGTTCCTGATACGTTGGCTAATGCTGTTGAATTGACGAATTTTTCTTGCTCAAGCTGCAATTTAGTTGGTACATTGCCTGAATTTCTAGGCAGTTTGTCGTCTCTAAATGCTCTAAGGCTTTCATATAATAGACTCTCTGGTAAAATTCCTGCCAGTTTTGGGCAATCTTTGATGACAATTCTGTGGTTGAATAATCAAGGAGGAGGTGGCTTGAGTGGTTCAATTAATGTGATTGCAAATATGACATCGTTGAAGCAGGTATGGCTTCATGGAAATTCATTCACCGGCACAATTCCAGAAAACATTGGTGATCTTTCTTTGCTGAAAGACCTCAATCTCAATTCAAACAAACTTGTTGGTTTGATTCCACAGGCCTTGGCTGATATAGCGCTGGAAAATTTGGATTTGAGCAATAATAATCTAATGGGTCCAATACCAATGTTTAAGGCTGGTAAGGTTTCATACGCTTCCAACTCTTTATGCCAATCTAAACCTGGGGTTTTATGTGCCCCTCAAGTTAATGCACTTCTGGATTTTCTTGGTAGGTTGAATTATCCTCTAAATCTTGTTTCTGAATGGACCGGTAATGATCCTTGTCAACAACCGTGGTTGGGCTTGAACTGTGATTTAAAGTCAAAGGTTTCTATCATAAGTTTGCCTAGACATAATCTTACTGGTAGTCTTAGTCCTTCAATTGCAAAGTTAGATTCGCTGGTCCAAATTATTCTCGGAGGAAACCAAGTGTATGGTACAATTCCAAGCAATTTGACTAAGTTGAACTCTTTGAGATTGTTAGACATTAGTGGAAACAATTTTAGTCCTCCATTACCCAAATTCCGGAGAAGTGTAAAGCTTGTTATTGATGGAAATCCTCTTTTGGTTAGTAACGAATCCTCATCCTCTACTATTGGGCCACCCCCAGGTAGTGCACAACCATCAGCACCCACTGTTCCTCCTCCTCCAACTATGAGCTCAAATACTAATTCATCTGGTTTCGTCCCAGTTTCTTCGCAGTCCAAGAATTCTAAAAGAACTAAATTACTGATTGCAGGTGGAACTAGTTCACTATTGGTTCTTGTGGCGATTTCTCTGTCTGTTTATTGCCTTTATAAGACAAGAAAAGAAAATCCAGAGCCCTTTGGTTCCATTGTAGTTCATCCTAAAGACCTACATGGTCCAAAAAACTTTGTGAAGAGTGCAATCCCAAATAATAACACTGGAAGCTTATCGGCTCAAACTGCCACAAGTTTTGCAAGTAATACTAACCTTGTGACACATAATACTCATTTGGTTGATGCTGGGAACCTAATTATATCTGTTCAGGTTCTTAGTAAGGTGACCAAAGGTTTTGCACTAGAAAATGAGCTAGGTCATGGTGGTTTTGGCACTGTCTACAAAGGTGAATTGGAAGATGGGACAAAAATAGCAGTTAAGAGAATGGAGGCTGGGATTGTGCGCGGTAAAGCCATAGATGAATTTCAAGCTGAAATTGCGGTTCTTTCTAAGGTCCGACACCGAAATTTGGTTTCTCTTGTAGGATACTCTGTTGAAGGCAATGAAAGGCTTCTTGTCTATGAGTATATGTCCAACGGTGCCCTTAGCAGACATCTTTTCCAATGGAAAAGCCTAAAGTTGGAGCCTTTATCTTGGACAAGAAGGCTGATCATTGCACTAGATGTTGCAAGGGGGATGGAGTATCTGCATAGCATGGCTCGGGAAACCTTTATTCACCGAGATCTAAAATCTGCCAACATTCTTCTCGACGATGATTTTCATGCCAAGGTTTCAGATTTTGGATTAGTGAAACTTGCTCCGGATGGACAAAAGTCTGTTGTGACTAGGCTTGCTGGAACATTTGGATACCTTGCGCCTGAATATGCTGGTAAGAATTCCTCTCCTCAATGTTTGACGTCAATAATGCATGTTGTTAAGAATTTTGTATTTAAAGATCCTATATGGAATGCATTCAGACATCTAGTAGGATGCTTAGATTCCATCTATTTTACTTTTGATGCTCTAAGTGCTGAATTATTCTCTGTTGATCTCAGAAACACAAATCATCTCTGAATAGTATTTGTGACAGATCATAAGAATCCTCATGTATACATATATAAATGTGTCCTTTTATAATTTGCATTTAAAATTGTCTTAATTTATACAAGAGGATACTGGTGTATTTATGCATTTAACAATTTTGTGTGAAAGGCTTCTAGGATTATATATCTAAGCATGCGAGCTCCTTGTGGATGATACTGTTTGAGATGTTCCCAAAATGGCACTTCCTTAACCATGAAACTATAGGGGGTTTTGTGCCACGAAGAAGACTCCAGTGTTTTGTTAAAATTTAACTTATGTAATGCTCATACTTCGACGCACCTAACTGTTGTGAATAGCACTACTGCTGCAATGGTGCATGATGTTATTTGTTGATGAGGATAGTATTTATTATATTTCCAAATGTAATAAAAGGATAATATTGAACTGAATTGTAATGTTTTGTTAGTTACAGAGTATTCCGTTATAAATGCTTAGCCAACGCAATGCCAGTTGTATAAAAGCCTTGAATACTCTAGGATAAAGATGTCATAACAGAAGAGAACACAATTTCAGCACTCTCCCCCCCTCCCTTCCCACACACCTTCTCCATTTTCTTTTTTCTTATCTTCTTGATCTTTCTGTCTATCTCTCTTTTGTCATTTTCCTTCAGATTATTTGATTTTCTGTTACTTTTCTTTTTCTTGTTGAACAAAGCTATAATGTGAGGTTATGGCTACAAGTCATGACATTAACTTCCCTGAGTTTTTGTGGTTTGCAGTGATGGGAAAGATTACGACTAAATCTGATGTATTCAGCTATGGGGTGGTGCTGATGGAACTTCTGACAGGGTTAAGAGCTCTTGATGAGGAACGCTCTGAGGAAAGCCGATACTTGGCAGAGTGGTTTTGGCAAATCAAATCAAGCAAAGAGAACCTTGTGGCTGCCATTGACACACCAATTGATGCAAATGAAGAGAATTTGGAGAGTATTTCCATTGTTGCTGAACTGGCTGGACACTGCACTGCAAGGGAGCCAAGCCATCGGCCTGATATGGGGCATGCTGTGAATCTGTTGGCACCCCTTGTTGAGAAATGGAAACCAACTAAATATGAACCAGATGATGATTGTGGCATTGACTATAGTCTACCACTTCCTCAGATGCTAAAAGTTTGGCAGAATGCAGAAAGCACTGGGCTGAGCTATTCGAGTTTCAGTAATTCCAAGGATAGTATTCCAGTAAGGCCATCTGGATTTGCCGATTCCTTTACATCATCAGATGGTCGATAATGAAGGTAAGCGCAGAGCATTGAATTATGGTGACAAGTTATATAATTGGTGATAGCCCTGTTTCCACCTTGGGATAATAGGAGCAAGCATATCCTTTAGTTATGGTATACAGTGAAATACGAAGTTTAGGAAGTTGGTCACTCGGAAATTTTTGGATTTGTTTCTTAAGCTGTGTCGGGGTTATGCAAATGGAGAATTGTTGATTTTACTTGTTTTTTTTTTAATACCAAATGCCTGTAAATAATGACTGTTTAAGTTAATGTGATTTGATGCGTTGTCTTCTGGTTATCTATGACCATTTACTACTGTATCTTCAGGTTACTGTAAAAGATTGCTAGAAAATTTTTGCTTGCAAAGCATTCTTTTGTTAACGAAAATTAAGGGCAAATATTTGGTTGCCATATATGTTAGTCACTCATTATATTAGTGGATCTCAAGATGTGAAATAGCTAGTTAAGGTCAGAACTTGAGGCTATTAGTGTTAGGTACTGTAATATACAAGTTATTTTTCATGTGGAGATGTATAATGGAACATGGTCCTGCTTCTAAAGAACTGGTTATCAGAAAGCTAAAATTTATTAATGTATATATAAATAAATAATACTCCATGAAATTGAAGACATTATCATTGCAGAAATTCTTCTTTTTCCTTTCTTTTTTTTTTTCGAGGGTAAACTGAGAAATTCATTAAGAAAAAATGCAGGCCATATCAACCATAACAAAGGCGTGAATGGGGGAAGCAACGTTCTCTAACCATATCTGTTCCTCTAACCTGGAGGATAGCGCAAGCTTCATGGTATTCTGAGCAACTACATTACATTCTCTAAAACATTGAAAACAAGAAAAAGATAATACAGCATTAGATAAAGCTTGCAATTGCAAAATTCAAGTTCCAACTCTGTAGAAGGGACAATGCTCTTGTTTACTGACTGAACGAGGCTGAGATTATCTGAATCGAGAACCACGTTGTAGTAGCCCAGTTCCTGAGCTCTTGAAGGTGAAGATAGTAGCCTCTGTTTTTGCTTCTTCTACTGAGAAAGAGAGACTGACCGCGACAAATGCCAGATGTCATAACTTCAACCTTAGAATTTCTGGTCACCATCCCATATACACACTGTCTTGCAACTGATACCACATCATCGCTGTTGATCTTGTGAGACCTTCATTCAAAGGTTTCCAAACTTGTCAAAGTTTGATGGTCGAAGTTATACCTTGCTCGTCATGGTTCGATGTTGCCATCACAAATTCTTCCAGCGCGGAAATTGCTATACGAGAAATCCGTGGAATGGTAAAAAATTTTTGCTGAAAATTCTGCAGGTTCTTAGCTTTCCGAATAGACCGTGCAACCATGAAAACGGGAGCTAACTGTTCATCTGAAAATTTCTGCATAGTTAGCTTCGATCATTGCACCAAAGAATCACCCAAATTATTGCATCGAAATTGCAGGGGACCGAGTAACCAAACCAGTTAAGGTGAAGGACACTGCGCTCCGTTTGTAACAAAATTCCACAAAATTTTACGTTAGGAATGAAAATACGATTTAAATTCTATGAAATTAGTTAAGCCAGGTTGAAATTCCATTGAAATTATTAAAATTTATAAATGAATTTCAGCATTAATTCACTAATATTTTTTTCACAAAACTGCCCTTATCTCAAACATTCAAAACTCGTACTTCCTATTTATCGTATGCTCAATGGCTCATCTTAGACATTTTTGTTAATTAATGGAATAAATCTCAATTTGGTCATTGAATTGGTTTAGCAGGTAAAAAATGATTAAGATTTGATTTAACTTTTAAGCTAATTTAATATCTGAATTTATTTAAAATGATTAAGAAAAATCATATATGACATTTTGATTCAATTTAACCTTTAATTTTTCATTATACTTACAATGTGAATCATGAATTATTACATAAATATTTATTGAAACTGTAATTGGGATTGAACAAATTAATTTATTAAAAATTAATTAATTATAAAATATAAAAAACTAATATATGAAGTACATTATATATGAAGTATATTGTATCTCCCTTTAACTTGATTGATAATTTTAAATTTATAAATATGTACTAATTTTAACATTTTAAATTAATTTCTATTATTTAGTAATTACTTGCATGGCTTATTAGCATGCAAGGGATGCTAATGGGGACAGTATGAGTGGTAAGTTGACAAGGGCCAATGGTGTATTTAATGCTTTATTGGCTGAGGCAGTGAGTATTAGAGAGGCATTGAATTGGTTAAAATTCAAGGGGTATTTGGGGTGTACTTTTGAAGTGGAGACAGATTGCATGATGATTATTCAAGCTCTGAAAATTACTAGAGTTGATGTCTCTTATTTTGGGCTTTTAATTTCAGAATGTAAAGCTCTTTTGCACGAGTTCATATCTATTAGTGTTGGTTTTGTCAAGAAATCAACGAATTAGTGTGCTCATCAGTTAGTACGAGCTGCTGTTTCTATGTCTGACTCATTGGAGTGGAGTTCTTCTCCGTCTTCTATTATTTTGGATTCTTTAACGTTTAATTCTATTTAATCAATGAACACAGTTGCATTATAAAAAAAAAATAATCACTTATGAAATTTATGCATTTTTCATATTGAATAAATTAAAGTTATAGTTCATATTTTATAAATTTATTATATTAAAAAAATTATGTTTTTATAGATTTTAAATTTATATTTATTAATGTTGAAAAAGTTTGATGTGAGAGTTTTTAGTGTAGAAAAAAAAAAGAATAAAAAGTCAATCATATTAAATTAAAATCAATTATTAATTTTTAAAAATTAAAATAAGTTTAGGGGTTAAATTAGTTTAAAAAGTAAAATCAGATTTTTTTAATTATTTTATACAAATTCAAAGTTCAAAGGTTAAATTGGCCCAAAAGATTAAATTTGACTTTTTTAACCTTGCTAGATAAGTTTAGAGACCAAATTGAGATTTATTTCTTAATTAATTATATATTAATGACCTTGACAAATAATTATATTATCTTTATTAATGACTATATAAATTATGAAGACTTTCACTATCACCATGTGAAGTATGTTGCTGAATTTATAATTCATTAATTCATGCTCTAGTATAAACTTGTCCACTAAAATTTTTGTTAATTGGGTATATATATATATTTACTGCACTTTGTTAGTTCTCTTATTGCTTAATGAATTATTAATGGGTTTAATTTATTTTTGAAAGGCATTGATGTTATCACTTTTTTTTGCTGATATTATTCCTATATGTAAAATAAAAATGGTCATTTCTGTTTTTCTTCTTATTATATATCTCTGTAATTATAATTTTTTCTAGATTTTTTAGTATTTTTTTTAAAGAATATGAAGTTCCTATTATACACAATTATAATTATATATTGAGATAATTATATATCGAGTTAAATGAGTTTTTAATTTTGAATATATTTTAATCTTTCAATGAAAATAAAATTTAAACATTTATAAGCATTTAAAATATGAAATTTTAAAATTTAAATAATCATTGATTAATTTAATTAATTATGGTGAAATATGAGTTTATTTATTTATATTAGTATTTTTATTAAATTTTTCTGTCAAGGGTGTTTTAGGAAATAAAGACAAATAAATTTTCACTTAAAAATTATTCTAAACATAATTTTATAGAATCCAACTGAATTTTTTATTTTAAATTATAGTATACCAAACATGTCAAATTTATTTATAAATAAATTTTACTTGAAATTTATTTACAAATAAATTTATAACCATGATTCATTTATTCCAAATGGTGTTAAGGATAGAGCGGCATATTGGCTCTTTTTTCTTGCCACATTTATCTTAAATTAGATCAACAATGAACAAAATTATTATGAACTACTGGAGGTTTGCCTTGATAAAATTTCAGCTCAATTCGAGTACGGTTTCTAGACAAATCAAGCTTGAACAAAATTTTAAACTCGTTTAAAATAAATGAACTAAACTTGAGCATGAGGTAATTCAATTTGGCAAGGCTTGCAAACAGTCTCATTTATGAGGTTCGTGAATAGACACATTAATAAATTCGTGAATGAGCTTCTTTAGTGATTTCATATGAGTTTTTTCTCTAATAGGTTTATGGGCGAGTTCATTTATAAATTTATTTATATTTATTTTATTATAAATATATTATATTTTAAATTATTATAGCAAAAAATATATTACTAAATTATGATATAATTTTTGTTTATTAATTACAAATATATAAGAAAGTGAAATTGTGGATCGATAATTATATAATATTTTAAAATATAAAACACCTTTCTTATGTTAAAGGTACATTGTTGGATCTAATTAAAATTATATACAATTATGATAACTAATATTATAATTTTAAGAAATAGTTTTATAATTGTTACTATTTTAATTATCATTATTATTTTAATATTATTAAAAGATGTGTTTCTAATATCATTCTAATGACAGTTATTTTAATTATGAATATTATTCAAACAAATACATCGAGAACTTTTTTATTATAATTATATAAAGTATTATAACTATTATTATATTAAATAATACTGCAATTATATCTTATAATAATAATATGATAGGTAATAGTACAAATACATAATAAATATAATAAATTTATAATTATGCGTAATAATACCAATATTTTAAAAAATAATTTTAATACTGTTTCTAATTATTAATAGAACTCCTTGATAATAAAATAATTATTAAAAATAACAATAAAAAGATTTACTAACTAACTATTATCAAACTTGACCTTGAGCTCGCATTCCAGCTCTTATCGAGCTCGCATTTGAGCTCGTATGGAGCCGAAATATGAGCTTAAAATTTAGCTTTTATCGAGTTGGAATTTGAACTCTTAATATGCCTAAACATAAGCTTAAACTCAAGCCTTTATGAGCTTAAATTCGAGCTTAAACTCAAGCCTTTATGAGCTTAAATTCGAGCTTAAACTCAAGCTAATGTAAATGATCTTTAAATGAGCCGACCTCAAATTGAGCTCGAATTTAATATTTTTTAAATAAGCCCAGATCGAGCTTTAAAATGCAAGTTGAATCAAGCTTGAGCCGAACTCGAGCTTTATTAGCATTTCACAAACCAAATCTAAAAATTAAAAGCTGGATTCGTTCACAACCCTAATTAGAGCAAGTTAAAACAAGCACGAACTATGAAATGTTTTACCTTAGGAGAGGAACTCTCTATTTCCAAATCATTTTCCAAAATTTAGAATATGAAAGCTGAGAAGGTCCCTCCTCCCTAATTGAAAGTTTATCATGCAATGCAATGTGATATGCAAATTTTATAGTATAGCGTCCATTCTTATTCACAGTCCAAATTAACTCATTTCTCACCCTTCAACTACACAATGGAATAACTTAAATTTGTTAGGCTTCAAAAAAGGCAAAAATCAAATTAGTAAAGAACTTATCCCATTTATTACTCTCTTGATCAATTTATTCTCTAACTAAAGCACCATCTTTTAACTAATTTGGAGGATACAAACCCTAAATCCATTATGTTTTGGCAACTAAGCATCTTTCCATATTCAAATTTCATTACCATTATTGACCAACCATCTGGAACTCCTCTCAATGAGCAATAGTGGATTAATTAAGCTCCTATAAGCAAAACTCGATTGAAAATCCAACTTTGCTTCCAAAAAGGAACAACTTGAAAATATTATTTTGACTTAGTTTTACTAGAGTTTTTAGTAGCTTCTATTAATTTAGGTAATTTTATTTATGTTTTATTTAATTTTTAGTTTTACTTTTTTTATGGTCCTGAGGTCATTTTGGAAGGTTTTTGTAGAAATTTATTAGGAATTTACCAGAAATGCAAATAATGAAGAATGACATCACATAAATTTTTGTCATATTGAGTTGTTATACTATTTGCGCATATGAGAGTCCTGTTTGGGAAGAAATACAAGGCTAGAACTTTTCCTTATGAGATTAGAATTCTTCCTTAGCAAGTTGGGTAATTTTTCTAATTAATTTCAAAGACGAACTAGATATTTGAAGTCTATATAAAGGAAGTTGTATCACAAGAGAATTCACTTTCATATTCTCTACATCATTATTATTTTCTCCCAACTTCAAGACTTTAAGTCGAGTGTTATTTAAGAGTGAGTTTGGTAGAATGTGAAGAAAGAACGACGAGAGTCTCCTTATCTACCCTTTAGAAAAGACCCGCCTCATTTTCAGGTCTACATGCATCACCCAAGCCAACCGATTTGAGACTCTTGATGAGGGATTCTGTGACCATCTATTTTTCACACCTTGAAAATTTAAGTCTAAATTGAAAATCCTTTAAACCAAATTTGAACTAGTTGAACGAAAATCAATGTAAAAAATGCCAATTATCGGCATTGATTTATAAATAAATTTTTTTCAAGGTAGGTTTCCCCATGAACTCAACACCAATGGAAACTAGACACCGAGAGTTTCCAACGGCGCCATAGAGGCCAAAATCATAAGTCGAATGGGCCTCAAACCGACCAAATAAGCCAAAAGAAGTTGAACAAAATTGGACCAGTAAGAAAATCAGCCATACCGCCTAGGGTAGAGCGGTGGGCCAATTGAATGGCTTAGGTCCATTCCACCTCGATCGGCCGATCAACCACCAACTAAAAATTCCAGTTTTTCATCATCCTACGTTGAGAAATGTTCATTTGGCTTTCTAGCTCTTTTCTCATTTCATCCACTCTTATCAAGTGTTCTAAATGAGCGGGGCGATATTCCTCCAGCTCACTTTTCCTTTAATCTCTTCTTTAGCTTAGATTGTAGGTCTTCATACCTTTGGCTTGAAGCCTCCTTGGCTCTCCAACCCCTCACAAAAAGCCTTTTATGGGACTAGGTCCTCCTTGGATTTCCTTCTTAGAAAACTAAGTCAAACTGAAGCTTTGGGACAGAAAAAATCCAAACATCGCTAGTCCTTTAGAGAAGAAGGAGAATCCAAGTCTCAGCCAATTAGCCTTTCAGCTCACCCTCCGACTAGCCATCCAATCCACCTAATCAGTCTCACTTATAGGTTTGGTAAGTCTCTAATGGCTCACTCTCTTTAAATGCATGTCCCTTCTTCTGAAAACGGCTCCAAAGGGCCTTCTTTTTCAAATCTAACAACCCACACCAAGATAATTATTTCTAAATGAAATGAAAATCCAACACCTAAAATATGATAATCAAAGGTCTTTAATGAACCTTTTTCCAATTAAAACCTACCAACACTCGTAGTACAATGGCAGAACTGCTTGATCCTAATTCATCCTGAGGGATAAGCAGGCAAGCTCGAGTCTAAAATTGAGTTGTGAACCAAATTACTTCAAAATTTCTTTTTCTCCTCTTTTCCTTATTCTTTGGATAGGGAGATGTGTGATTGCCCTAGAATCCCCATCAAGGGGCTACAGGCAATATTCCCTCATTGTTTGCACTTTATTTATCAATTTCTTTTATTGTTTATTTACTTCATTGCTTTATTGTACACATCATTTTATCACTTTTGCATAAATGTCATTCTTTATCTCAGGCTTTTCTATTTGGATTGAATATTAATTAAGGCCAAGTAACTAAACATACAAACTGAAAATCTAGTCGTCGAATCGTCTTTGGTTTTGATGACTAGTGCCCTTTTCTAAATTGGAGTCAAAATGAGGTTTTTCTTAAGTTTACTTAATAACTAAATTTAAGTGGCGACTCTACAAAATCCATCCATGAACATTGCCCAACGGAGCAATCCAATCTCATTTAGCGAATTGGACTTAGTGCTTGGATCGAGATCCCACAATGCAAAACGCTATCATTTTCGCATATGAAGAGGTTTTCTCGGTCACATTTGTGCACTACATAGGTGCCTTTTAAAAAAAATCGTGAAAACAAGATAGTCGACCAGCCTTGTTGGTCGATCTACCACTGGATTGATGGTCACCCAACCCTTCGCTGACGATCAGCCTTCTTTAGTGCCCATTTTTCAAAATATCCATTTTTTCGTCTATTCCTTAAAATTTTTGATTTTTTAAGAAATAAAATCTAAAAATTTTCAACCAATAGTTAAAAAAAGCAGAAAAACAACAACAAGGCTCATCTTTTCTATAGTTTTTGCATAAATGAGTTGGTTTTTGTCCTACATAAGCATTTCATGTAGTTTGAATTTAAAATTCAACATCCATAACCTTCTGTGCTCACATCCATACATCTATCTGTGCATTCATGCATAATAATTCATCTATTTACTAACCAAAGTATGCAAATAATACATAAATAAAGCAACAGTGGTCCAGAACATGAGGCTGAGTCATAAGTCCTTAAGAAAGAAAATGAAACAGGAAGTGCAGGTTAAGGGAAACGACCTCTCCTCCGATGGGTACTCTAGGATCGGTGGAGCATCCTTGTCCTCTATTGAGAGAGCACTAAGAGCCACTGTCAGCATAGTGTGCATCCTTAAGCCAACTATATAGTTATGACGAAAGCAATCCATGTGTACCCGCAAAAGAAGATACAATAAATAAATTCACTTAAAAGATCCTTTCGGTAAGTGAATAATTTATGCTTAAATTATTCTTTTGATAAGTATAAAGAAACAAACTTCAGTCATGTCCTTTGATAGTGGCTTATAGAAGGACGGGAACTCCATCGTCAGATCCACAATCACCAGGCAAAAGCTAGCAACACGATAAGAAATCCTCTCCAGAAGCTAATAGGGCGAGTCTAGAGACATACCAATGTAGTAGAAGTCGGTGCAGAGCCATTTGAAGCTTGAGATAGGCCTAGTGAAAATCCCTAAAAGGATGCTAGAGTATGAGTCTGGCCTCGAGACACGTCAGCAGTCGGGTCAGTCGAACCCCAGAGGAAAGCCCCGTATAGAAGTTATGCGGAAGACAGTTGGAGGAATGGCATAAGAGAGGCAGGTTCGGGCAATGATCATGTTATCGTCATTAGGCCGAATTAAGTAAAACGCCTCTAGACTAAAAGTGATCATGAACTCTAGGTTTGTAATACGGTGTCCATCTGTCATGTCAGAAGGAGGAGGATCCGGAATTGACCAAGTCCCAGCATGGCTCGGACTCTCTTCGCAAGCTAGTACTGACGGCTCGTGGTACCTAAGAGGACAACTCGACACATAGAGGGCTTAAATGCATCCTTGGCCTAT
Organism: Jatropha multifida; assembly: GCA_948099535.1. NCBI lineage: Eukaryota > Viridiplantae > Streptophyta > Magnoliopsida > Malpighiales > Euphorbiaceae > Jatropha > Jatropha multifida. The sequence goes on from CANUEX010008897.1 coordinate 15,514, forward strand.
GGGCATAGAAAAACAAACCTCTCAGACAGACACCATAAAATCTACACAAAGAAAAGGTCTGAGCAATTGGCCTAAATTAAAGTGCAAGTAGCATTTTGAACATGCCTCATAGAGGGCAAAGCGGCTGAAGCAGTCCAATAAAGTGTCCAGGTCTCTAATTCAAGGCTCTTTAATTTTATTTCGACGGCTTTGGCAAGATGTAGGGAATCATGTCCCATCCTAACTAAGTAGAGTAGGCCGAGTCAGTGATATCATCTATAAGCCTAACCCTACACACAAAATCATCATAAAAATGCAGACAAGGACGAGAAATGCAGAAAATGAAGGTTAGAACAAATAGGTGTACCTCCAATAGAAAATAAGTCCCAACAATAGAAGGGCCTCCTCGAGACAAGCTGCATGTCCTCAAACATGGCACATAAGATTGCATTGCCCCTGGTCAATCCTTGCAATCTTATTCACGTCCTCAAAGGTCTTCAAGATGCTCAAGTCCATAATATCCTTGTGACTGAACCACAAGGTGCCACAAACAATCAAGAGAGCAATAAGGCGAGTGCACAAGTTGACCATGTAATTGTTCATGGCATGCCCCAATACCATCATGTGAGCATGGGTCTTTAGCTACCATGCTAAATAATAAAACTGTCACTTGGGGGCATGGTACCAAGCAATTTTTAGAACCTGATCTGAGCTTAGCGCTCTCCATTCCTCATAAAACTCCAAAAGGTGTCTATGATAGACCAATCCAGTTAGGCCAACTAAGTCTAGAGGAGTGCATGTCACCTCAACGCAAGTCATGTGAAGGTATTGGTGGTATCCCACCACCTCTTAGCTAAAGCAACCAAGAGCTCCCGATTACATTGAGAGCCCAATGAAGATGTGTCTTTTGGAGATAGGGGAAACATGCTTAGATTTATTTTATTCGCAAAATCAGTTTTCTTACTTATTAAAATTGTTCACATCTTCAGGCAGGTGACCTTTATTTTGAAAATGCGGATTTTTATGAAAACGAACTTTACATTGGTCATGACCTTATTTTTGAAGTTGCTGCCCTCTTTAGAAAAAATTCTTGAATTAATCATTTCTTTAGAAATGACCAATTCGGTTTTAATCAAATACTAGGTAAGGAAGTTAGATATGATCACAGGAAGGTGTTAGGGATTCGGACCGCCCCATCAAAAATCGACTTGAATCATTTATCCATTCATTCACATAGTCAATATTATGATTAGCTTTAATTGAGATGATAAAAATGGATTTAATGCATTGTTGTAAAACATAGCAAGTATGAACATTATTAATCAGTCAATAACAAAATATAAAACTAAAATCATACAAAGAAAGGGGAGGAGAAAAGAGTTATAACCAATCTCCCAGAATGCATTTTACCCTACTCAACCTATTCAAATTTCCTAAACCCTTAATTATTACAACAAAGCAAATAATGGGAGTTCATTATAAACCCTTTACATAATGCTTAATGATAATAATAAACCATAAAAAAAACAAATCAAACATAAAGAAATAAAGCAATTCATCCAAGCATGAATCAAAAATGGGCAGAACTAATAATGAACAAAATAGAATGTTTGTGACATTAATGGTTAAGGTTATTGTGTTAAACAAAGATCAATATAATAATGAAAGTGCATAAATGAAAATGAGCATGAATCTTAAATTGCAGAAACTTAAATGACAGAAAAGTAAATAACAATAAAATAAAATCATTAAGTTTAGTTTAGAACAAGGTTTGGATTCAAGAATTTAATAGTCATCATAGATAATGAACAAATATGACTATCAACACCCATTTCTTATTTTTGTTTGTTTACTTAGGCCAAGGTAAGTCATATACGCAATAAAAAGCATGAATGCTTAGTGCTTGACTTAAACGGACCTCAAGATCATGGTTACATGATTTATTTTTCACATCTGGATCTATGAGTTGAAGGCCCATGCACCACAAGTTATGGTGTCCACCAAACATTATGGCATGTGGCACAAGGAAGGTCAAAGTGCAATTGAGAGTTGAGACAATCGACTTTTGAGAACCAAGTTGGGTTCTTGCTCGACTAAGGAAGAAGAACAAAAATCAAACTTTATGGACTTAGAATCATAAACTGGGAGAGTGTGAGTCATTGATGCTTAAGAAATGCTCAATCAAGCAATAATAAGTGCTTGAAAATGAAGGAGGAGTGCCATATTTATAGGCAAAGAAGGAGTTGAGCCAATACATATCGACGCCATCCTCCTCTAGATCGGCACTGATGAGCCCTGGGTCGGTGCCAACTAGGTGTCCTGACAATGGCCAAATCAACGCCGCCACTGAGGTAATCGACGCCATTGCAATGGTGATTGACGCTGATTATGGCTTTTTACCAAAATGCCCTTCCCCTTTGATTTCAGGGTTTTTGGGGCTTCTAAAGCTCCATTTGAGGCACAAAAGACGTTCGATCTAGCTGATTCTCACACTGTTGGAATAGCGTCGAAATTTCCTAGGGTTTGGTACTAAAATCATTATCAATCGTTTCCCCCTCCAAGAGATCAAAGTTGATCAAGGCCCGATGTAACACCCCCTTTCCAATCTCGTAGGACTAGATCAGGGGATGTTGCATTCTGTGTTGGAGGCTCGTACAATCTTACTTATTAGTACAGAACTAGTATTAGCAAAAACATAACACAGTAATTAAATGATTAGTTTGCAAAACCTTTAAAATATACAGCGGAAGTCTTAGCAATCTAACTTGCCTGAATAATTTGGTTATAAAATTTGAGGAAAATTTAAAACTATTAAATACAGTAGTGGTAGCCCATTAAAAATTTCTAAAATGTTAGGCAAATCCTTTAGAAAATCTCAAGTGTTCCCTTTTAAAATCCAACTAAGAAAATGAACAAACTAATTAATAAAACATAATCAAGGTGATATTAAAGTCCTCAGGAGTCCTTTACACACACTTAATATTCCAATTCAATAAAACGAATCTCGAAAGGAAACATGTTCTAACCAACTCTAATAAATTCTAAGTTCTCAAAAATCCAATCTCAAAGTAAAAGTGCAAATCCATATGGAACAAATCAAAGCCTCAAAGAGTTTAAAGGAATAAAAGAGACATTTGTGTTTAGATAAAATATAAGCCCCTTAATCAAACCAATGCTCCCATTATTGTAACCCTAATACATGCCACGAGTCTAAAATCATGACTCACTCAAATCTGAAAACAGAAGTCTTTCTTTGGCTATAGGTACTAACGATCCACAACAAACAAATCTTTAACCTACGAGAGTTTAAAAAAATATTGCGTTGAGTATAAAACTCAGTGGTACTCAACAATATATATGCATCACATTGCAAACAGGTATGGTTCATTGAAACCATCCACAATATTGATATACATATATATCATATAATCAAGACATCCATGACATAAGAGCATATTACATAATTTAAACATCTAACCAAGCCATACGTAACATGTTGCATGCCATAACAGTTTCTCACAATACAAGTGGTTATGAAGACATTTTTATGATAATTTATTTACTATATAGCCATATGGATTTTATTGCCACAATCTGCATGTTTTAGATTCACATACACTAATCTGTAGATAATCTGTGTTACAATAATTTGTCCATTACGTTTATTATTAATATTTTACTCATTAATTCAAATAATTGGGCCTTAATAGTGACTCAGAAGAAACAGAAGCATAACAAGTAACAGAATGGTGTCTAATAATAGTCAGACTAACACTAGATAATCAGTTAGACTTAAAAAGTCTTGCACATACAAAATCAGTTGAGTGCATCCACTCGTCTTGAAGACACTCGTGCGTCTGGCATATGATCATAGCGCAATCCAAATCAGATCTCATAGCATTCTTTATTTCATAAACACATAACCATATTCTAGCAACTACTCAACTAAGACCAAAGTAAGAGCCCATTAGTTCTTTTAGGTCATTCAGTTTAATTCCATTTTAATATCAACCATAAAATTCAAAACATTCGTTCTTATATACACAAGATAAATAGTGCAAGTCACTTGATTAAGACAACATTAATCCAAATATGTGTTAACCCAATACCACTCAAGATAGCAAGCAAGTAAGCGTACCTGGTGCATAGCATTAAGCCTTCCATCACATAATTTCAAACTGATATTTCCAAGTCAACCCATAAGAAAACATACTAGATAACACTCCCCCTCAAGTTAGCGCATAGATATTAAGCATGCCCAACTTGCACAATAAATTCTGAAAGATTTTGCTAATTAGCCCCTTAGTGAAGATATCCGCCAGTTGATTATCTGATGTCACATGAGTGAGTTTCAAGACACTTTAGTTGATTTTCTCTTTTATGAAGTGTTTGTTAATCTCAATGTGTTTCATTTTATCATGCTGAACCAAATTCTGAGCAATGCTAATAGCAGCCTTGTTATCACATAATAAGGTTGATGCCTGAAACTCCGAGAGTTCCAATTCACTCATTAACTTTCTCACCTATAACAACTCACAAACTCCTAAAGCCATGGCTCTATAATCAACTTCTACACTTGAACGAGTGACCATATTCTGCTTTTTACTCCTCCAAGTAACCAAATTTCCTCCAACAAAGATACAATAGCTTAAAATCGATCTTCGGTCATCTAGAGATTCAGCCTAATCTGCATCAATATAGGCCAAAATTCTGAGATGACCATGCTTTGAAAAAAATATGCCCCTTCCAGGGGCAAACTTCAGATATCTCAAAATATGGAAAATAACTTCAAGGTGAGAGTCATGAGGGTCTTGCATATACTGACTAACAAGACTAAATGCAATATCAGGCCTAGTATGTGAGAGATAAATCAACCTACCAACCATCCTTTGATATTAGCCCGAATCAACTATATTTCCAAGTCCTACTTGCAATCTATGATTAACTTCAATTGGAGAATCAGATAGCTTACATCCTAGCATACTTGTTTCTTCCAAGAGATCTAGGACATATGTCCTTTGAGAAATGAAGATCCCTTTATCAGATCTAACAACCTCAATACTAAGAAAGTATCTCAGACTCCCTAAGTCCTTAATCTCAAACTCTTGAGCCAGTAGTTTCTTCAGGTGAGTAACTTCTATTTCATCATCTCCTGTTACAACCATATCATCAACATAGACAACTAGTAATGTGATCTTACCATTGCAGTGTTTGATAAACAGTGTGTGATCAACATTACTCTGAGTGTAGCCAAAGGAGATCATAGCCTTACTAAGCCTATCAAACCATGACCTAGGTGACTGTTTGAGACCATACAAGGCCTTCTTCAACCTATAAACTTTTCCTTTAGTTTTCTTACAATCAAATCCTAGAGGGATATCCATGTAGACTTCATCTTCTAAATCTCCATGAAAAAAGGCATTCTTTACATCAAATTGATGTAAGTTCCAGTTTAGGTTGGCTGCACATGATAGTATAATTATGATAGTATTCATCTTTGCAACTGGAGCAAAGGTCTCTTGGTAATCAACACCATAAGTCTGAGTGTATCCTTTTGCAACGAACCTAGCCTTGTACCTTTTGACTGAGCCATCTGCCCTGTGCTTTACTATAAACACCCACTTACATCCCGCTGGTTTCTTTCCTAATAAAGAAGTAACAAGATCCCAAGTTTCATTCTTTGCCAAAGCTTTCATCTCCTCCACCATTGCTTCCTTCCACTTTGGATCCTGATACGCTTCTTGCTAATCTTGTAAAATAGAAAAAGAAGAAACAGATAAGATAAAGGCTTTATAAGAAGAAGACAAAGAGTCATAGGAAACAAATTGATAGATGGGATATTTAGCACAAGATCTCATACCTTTCCTAAGAGCAATAGGAATATCACTGTCATCAATAATAGGGTTGGTAACAAGATCAAAATCAACACTATGTATTATTGAAGTTTTATCAGAAGTTGGGATAGTAGGAGTTATGAGAACCTTACCACATTGGTTTTTAAGACCTAATTGCAAGGAAGACGATTGGGCATTAGGATCATGCACAATGGCACTAATCTTCTGCCTTCTATTGTATCTCTTTAAATCAGGCCAATTTAATCTCTCTTTTCTTTGAATCTGCTGATCCCCTTTGGATTGCGATTCATCAATATTAACAAGGTTCATAAATTGTTTCGGTATAAATATAGAAATAGTAGTCACTCCTATTACTACTTCCTCTTCTTCCATCCTAGTCTCCCCCTAAAAAGGAGTAGGGGAAAATAAGGTTCTGACTCTCTAAAGGTAACATCCACACTCACATAATATTTTCTAGACGGAGGATGATAACACTTATAACCCTTTTGTGTGGAAGAATAACCAACAAACATACATTTTAAAGCTCTAGGTCCTAATTTTCATCCATATTTGTGATGAATAAAACACACACAACCAAAAATCATTGGTGGAACATATATGAGGTATGATCTTGTAGGGCTTCTATAGGACTTTTAAAGTTCAATGTTCTAAGGGGAATTCTATTAATTAGGTATGTTGCAAAAAGAACAGCATCTCCCCAATAGGTTTTAGGCACATACATAGTAAACAAGAGAGATCTAGTCAGTTCTAACAAAAGTCTATTCCTCCTTTCTGACACCCCATTTTGAGCACTTGTGGTCACACAACTAGTCTAATGTATGATTGCCTTAGAGTTTAGATATGCTTGAAACATGTTCTCCATGTACTCTATTCCATTATCAGTTCTTAATATTTTAACATGGGCACCAAATTGTGTACTAATCATATTATGAAAGGATTGAAAATAAGAAAACATTTCACTCTTTATTTTCAACAAATAAACCCAAATTAACCTAGTACAACAATCAATAAAAGTAACAAACCACCTATATCCTGATAAGGAAATAGTAGAAGTAGGTCCCCATACATCAGAATAAATAGTCATAAAAGGAACAAAACTTCTTTTATTATGGAAAACATAAGTGTTTCTTGCATGTTTGGCAAGTTCACAAGCATCACAAACTAAGGAATCTAGCAGACATTGGCTAAACAAGTTAGGATATAATCTTTTAATGACAACCAAAGAAGGATGTCCTAACCGCCTATGCCATATGATAGTTATTTGAATAGTGCTACTATTTTCCAACAGTGCTCGAGGAACTCTTAAGTTTAGGCAATTGCTACGCTTCTTGAAGGGGTATAGGCCGTCGTGCAATCTACCAAAGCCAATCATTTTCCCCATTTTTAGATCCTGCAAAACACAATGGGTGGAAAAAAAACTCAACTTTGTAATTAAGGGCCTTAGTAATAGCACTCATTGATAAAAGATTTACAGGAAAGTTGGGAATATGAAGAACATAATTTAAATGGATGTTAAGAGTACATTGAATAGAACCTTACTAGAAATAGATGTAAATGAACCATCGGCAATACAAATAGTTTCTTTACTAGAATAAGGGGAATATACTAGAAATTTACTAGATGAGCTTGTCATATATTTGTTTGCTCTCGAGTCTATAACCCATGAATCATTTACAAAATCAACTAGAAAAGTCATACCTAAATGCACAAAATTAGAGGAAGCCACAGAAGTGGATGAAGAGTCGAGCTTTGTCATAAGACACCTTAAGGTCTGTACCTCTTCAGCTGATGAACTCCCAACCGGGGATGTCAAAACTACTTCAGGAGCTACAACTATCTCAGCTTGATGTGCAATAGATCGAGATGAATTTGTCCTTCTAAACCTACAGCCACGACCATGTCCACCAGTTGGTCGTCCATATAGCTTTCAGCATGATTCGTTAGTGTGTCCCGACTTTCCGTAATGGTCACATCTTCGGGAAGTCTCTTCAGAAGAAGCACGAGTAGTCTGTAATGATTGCGAAGCTATAATTCTAGCTTTCTCAGTCGTTCTAATGGATAACATCACACCTCTTCTACTCTCCTCCTGTTGGACATAGGAGTATGTTTTCTCTAAAGAAATCATAGGACTCTTTCCCAAAATCTGGATCCTAATAGGGTCATATTAATCATACAATCTGGCAAGAAACTAATAGACTCTCTCAATCTCAACCTTCTTCCTGTTTCCCGGCACGTCCTCTTCACACTTGGAATGATAAGTCTCATAGTAGTCTAGCTATTGCCATAGGTCATTCAAAGCAACATAGTACTGGTTAACTGTCAATTCCCCTGACTTCAAACCATGGACTTTGTTGCGAAGCTTATACATATGAGCAAAATTTCCATGCTGAGAATAAGTCTTACTCACAGTTTTCCAAATTTTTCCTGTGGTATCTAACATTAAATACCTATTAGACAGCCTAGACTCCATTGAATTAATCAACCAAGACATGACCAATGAGTTTTCGGAGTCTTATCTATCATCACTCTGAGATGTCGGTGCGGCCTTAGAACCAGTAACATAACCTTGTAACCCCCTAGCCTTGATAAACAATAAGCAAGACTTTGACCAAGCAGGGTAAATTGTTCCATTGAGCTTTATTGGGCTAATTTGTAAAGAAGGGTTGTCATACGAAGGGACAACTTTAGTTTCTACACTTACTAACCCATTATAAAAAACACAGTAATACAGTCTGAAAAACTAAGAACAACTCGAAAAACAGTCCAAAAATATGGCAAAATAGGTGGGACAACCTTAAAACCTAAAAGCTGGACTAGGAAAATATGCTAGATGGAGGTAGAACCAAGACGAGTCTACCGATGTAAGCTACTACCTGAGTGGTGGCCGGAATATGCTTCACGCGCTGCCACGCACCGGCTAGTGGGGAAGGTGGCAAATTCTTCTCGAGGCGTGTGGAACCATGCACTGTGTCAAGAGGTTGCCGAATTCTGGGGATCGATCGATCAGCTAGTCCTCTTTCTCCTCAAGTGGGTGGTGTAAGACACCTCCCTTTTTCTGGTTGTTGGAAGGTATAGTCTATCCTAGGGTTTTTCTCTCTCTACTGTGCTTTTCTCTCTCTAACGTATCTAAGCAGAAAAAAGGTCAACAAGGCTCTGATACCATGTTTTTATTTTGTGAAGCGAGAAAATTTCCTATTGATTGATTATGTTAAAGAATGGTTACACATCCATTTATACATAGAAAGTATATGGAAAATACCTATGCTACCCTTTACACTTAAGATTAGAAATGACCTATAAAAAAACTTATTAGACAAGAGTCTCCATAATTTATTAAAAGGGAAATTGAAGCATGTTCAAAACTTTAGTTTCTCAATAAAACCTCAAACTGAATTCCAAATACTTAATGATGGAATTTGTAAAAAATTTTTTAAGTTAGGATAAAAAAATCAAAAGGTTAAACTAGGAAATTAAATAACCTAAAACCACAATGTGAAACTATCTCAATAATTTAGAAAAACTAGTATAAGCCAAAAACCAAGATAAACTCATACACAAGTCCATGAAGATCATCCTCCTCTAATACTAGAACTCAAAATCAATTAACAACTTAGGGTCTTCAACCTATGCGAGATGAAAATCTTCATGTTGAGTATAAAACTCAATGGCACTTAACATATAAATATAATCACACATATAAATCTCATATGGTTCTATAAAATCCTTATCAATTTGAGCCCCCTCCCGAGTGCCGTGGGAAAGACCCAAAGGACGGAGTCTGACTGGACAGTCCTATTAGTCGACTTGTCATGGAAAATTGAAAACATCAAGACTGGTTAGAACCCTAGTGCGGTCCCTTCTCAGTTCATATAATTTTAGCCCTATATGTGGCTTAGTTGTTTGATTAATTGATCTGATTACTAATTTTATCAGTTTTATGGCTCTATTTAGCGCTTAAGTGATGTCTGGTTGGCTCTTTAGAGCGCTTTAATTATGTGTGGTGTGTTTAGAGTCGCCACCTTAATTTTTCTTTATTTTTGGGGAAAATATAAGGTAAAAATCTCATGATTGACTCCTTTAGTATGCCACAATGGATAAAATGCACAAGTCTCAAATCATTAGGTTTGGGGCTAGGTTTTCGACTTCATTGCATGTGGATCAAAAGTTTGTGTCTTAATTGAAAATTAAAAATGTTATTTTTTATGAATACCAGTTTATTGATGCATGGGCATACTTAGAATGCATGGTAATATCTGGAATACAGTGCATTAAAAGTAAGCAAATGAAATAAAGATGTGTAATTTGGAGGGGAGCCCAACTCTAACCTTGTTTATCAAGGATTCTAGGTCATGCAACACATTCCCTTAAGCCCCGACCAATCAATTCAGTCGGTGGCCTGCTACCTAGGCTGAAATCCATAGGTAGGCCTTCGTACCTCATTTGTATGAGGATCAGGGAGCACAAGGTTCTACCATTAATCAAGATGGTAGGATTTTGAAGGTGCCACTCTTAGAGTGGGTTACTAGTGTGCGGGCTAATTTCGGGCTTAATTTTAAAAATCGATTTTGAGGTTTTACTGGACGGACCAGGCTCAGTTTGTCGAAGACTGGCTTAAAGCATGCATAGTGCTGAACAGATAGGGCTTAACAGTTGATAAGGTGTCAGATTAACTAGGCTTCATTGACAGAGTCTGAGTTTTAATGATTACACCTTTGTGCTTGTGACGCGGTAGGATCGGAGCTCCACGGTGAGTTGTCAACTGAAGAGGTCGAGTCTTCCTCCAAATATAAGCTAAGGTAGGGAATGAGGACCTATATTATAATCTTATATAATATTGTTAAAAGATGAATTATTAATTAATCGCTAGATTTAAATAATAATGAATCACCTAATTGGTAGCTTTGGCCTTAGAAAGGTCAAAGTGTGACTGAAAGTCAAAAGAATTGACTTTTAAGAGCCAAGTCGGGCTTTAAACTCAACTAAGGAAGATGAGCAAAGTCAGAATTTATGGTAGTAGAATCGTAAAAGTGAGAATGAGAGTCATTGAGGCTTGAGAAGCATTCGATTAAGCAATAAGAGGTTGTGAAACGGGGGGGAGTGTGCCTTTTATAGGCAAAGGGGGGTGGTTGAGCCAGCCTAATCAGTGTCAGCCATCCCATTATCAGTGCCAAAGATCTACTTTTCGATGCTAACAAGGGGTCCCAGTGGCAGCCTAATCAGCGCTGCCACTGGGGTGATTGGCTTTCGGGAATCCATTCGAGGCCCAAACGACGTTCGATCAAGCTGATTCTCACGTCGTTGGAACTGTAGCTGAAATTTGCTAGAGCTTGGTGCTGAAATCATGGTCAATAATTTTTTCCCTCTGAGAGATTGAAGCTTATCAAGGCCTAGTCTGTCAGACCCTAATTTCAGCACTTGTAAAAGTAAAAGTGGTTTGAAAATCATACCTGAAAGTCAGCGGCGATGTCCAAAACATCTTGTGCAAGTCTCGTTCTGATTCTGAGAGAATTTTTCTTAAGCTAATCTAGTCTATCTTTTTTTCTAGGGCTTTTCTGTAGTTTTTTGTCAAATCAGAATGTATGACTAAATTTAAAATTCTATTATGGATGTTTTGACTGTGATCGTTCATTGATTAGAGTTCATAAGAGTCTCAAAAAGTCTGTTCTTTCAGGCAGGGGCAAGGCCCATCCTCCCCATTTCCTATAAATAGGGGAGGGGGTGACTTCACTAGTCAAACCTCCTCATTTGCTCTCTTCCTTCTTCTTCTACAATTCTCTGAAGGTCTCTTGCTTAGTATGAGTTTTGAACCACCACCTACTCCTTACTCTCCGCTTAGTGAGTTTGGGAGGAGTGTGAATGGCTCTCAACCAACGCCGACTCGAGAGGTGGAGTAAGAACAGGGTCTGCCATCACAACTGAGGCATGAGGCTGGTCGTGAAGGGTCAACTCCTGTGGTCCCTAACTTCCTTGGTGAGGAGATGCAATGAGTGAGATATGTAACTCGCCATGGCATGGCTTCTGTCATGTTACCGGAGGAGGATCTTGACCGTTGGCCAGTCTAACCAAGAGGCATCCCAGTACACATGCTTCTCTTTTCTTTTTTTTATTTGCATTCTTTGCTTGTGCAGCCTCCTCTTGACTGGTGTGAGGGGATTACTCTCCTGATGGGCCAACTTTGAGGGGCATTGATTGAAGCCCTGAACCATGAGAGCTTTCTAAAGGACCAAGTCCAGACATTGCAGGATGACCTGAGGCGTCATTGAGACCATGGGTTCCCGCTCATGCCGCTCACATAGACTATGGGTCTGCTAACGTAGACTATGGTTTAAGCTTAAATAGCCTTAGGGGCTTAGCTTTTATAGTAATTTTGCATTGGTGTCACTCTGGTAGCAACTCCTTCTTTTGTAAAGTCTTGACTAAAGCTTTTTTTAATAAAGCATGTAATTTCTATCTTTATTTTACCACATCTACCCTACTCTCTTTACTTACTTACACTGAATGCTTGAGTTTATGAATGCACTAATTACCTGAACGTCATACTTGATTACTTATACGTTGCACTAATTTGCCTGACTCGTACTTGCTTTAGACGTTGGTCACCTTGTCTGGTTGCATCAGCGCTGGTTGCCCTGTTTTTGATTAACTTGGCACTGGTCGCCCCGTCTGATTGAACTGGCATAGGTCACCCCATTTTTCGGTTTTGCTGGCATTGGTTACCTTGATTCTGGAATCAATTTGGCATTGATCACCCTATTTTTTGGATTGGTCTTAGCACTGGCCGCCCTATTTTTCTGTCCGAATTGGCATTGGTCACCCTTTTTTTCTAGCTTGGCATTGGTCGTTCTATTTTTGGTTAGGTTGGCACCCTATTTGCTAAGTCTGTTGGCACTGGTTGCCCTGATTATGAACAATCTAGTGGCACTAATTGCCCTATTTATTATATTGGCGCTAGTCGCCCTATTTTTTTCTAAATTAACATTGACCACTCTATTTTTTTATCTAGATTGGCGTTGGTCATCCTATTTTTTTGGCTTGGTGCTAGTCGCCCTGATATCTCGAGCTCTAATATGAAAATTATGGTAAATTTAAGCATAATAAATATGCATGATGCATGACATGCCATTTTTGAGGGTCTGACTCAATTTTTGAAGGAGTGTCTGTAAAAAAATCAGGCCCGATATGCCGATGTTTATTCTCCATCTAGCTTTCTTCTCTTTCTTTTTTTTTTCATGGATGTGTCGGCGCCGGACAACCTAAAATTCGCGTCGCTGTCCTCCAAAATGTTGTCATTTTGGCACTTGATTTAGGCTAGAAAGGCGTCATTCTAAGGCTCATCAGTGCTGATTATAGCCTTAGTGGCGTCGACACATTCTTGTTGGGTGGAGGTTGGAGGCCTATAAATACCTCATTTATGGCTCCAAAACATTTTCGTTTTGCCCCATGGGGCCCGATTTTCCCAAATTTCATACATTGCCTAAAAATGGAGTCATTCATTAGTTATGACATGTAAAGGTGGACCAAGAGGCTGACAAAGGTCGAGAAAATCAATTTAAGCCGATACCATATGAATTTTTTAGTGGCACCGAGAGGCTTATAACTGTGGGATCCACAAAATCATGTGTTTTGATTTTGTACACACTTTGAGAAGATGTGTCTAACATACAAGGAGTTTGTGACTCTATAAGACAGTAGTTCTGAGAGGGCTCTGGTCTCTTTTTGATATAGGCTAGGGAGCTAGAGGTAGGAGATCAAGTAGATTTATCCGGTTTGGTGGAATGGTGGCTAGATCCCCTCGAGCTTGTTGACCTGGAGCACCAGAGGTTCAGGACTTGGGCTTTGGTTTTTTGCTTTGTGAGCACCAGTATACTGACTGGTTCAGTAGGCTGGGGGGATCTAAGGGTGGTAGACCTAGTCCTTCAAATGGAGCGACGTGTCGGGATTACCAGTTTGGTTTTGGTGGAGACCATTCTGAGCCTCGACTGAGCTTGCAAGGTAGAGAGGATCTTATTAGCTAGTCCGATCATGCTTTAGGTAAGCATTCTCGAACAAACTTTTATTATGCTTAGATAAGGTGATTTTTGAAATAGGCTTAGGTTTTGGTTCAATATGATTGCCTGTTTTGAGAGTCTGAGCCATGAGGGCAAGGTCTGGTCTTGCATGCTTTAGGAAAAGATTTGAACTATTGTGGTTATGTTATAGCTGAATCTATTTAGGTAGAAGAGTATTGTATGTAAATGCCTGTTTCTTTTTTTGTGTCATAGTGCAATGTCTGATCTTGCAGGTTTGGTTGAGGGATCATCAGAGGGTGGTGGAACCACCACGATGTTGTCCATATGAGTCATGGTGAGACTCGGGTTAGAGGATAAGTGGCTACAGTGGTTGTTAGTGTTGAGGCCGGATCAGATTCTATGGAGGTGTAATTGGTATGAGATTAGCTAGTCTCTAGTTTAGTCAGCGGGATATCAGGTGGCTTATCTACTTGGCATGGATAACATCACTTTTTATCCTGGTTCTAGGCTGATGAGACAGATGGGGAATGTTCAGCCGATGCCGCCAGCCAAAGCTCATTTCTAGGATATACTGATTTCTCCTCAAATTACCATGGTCGTTCTAGGTAGCGATAGAGGGGACTTGATGTGGTTAAGGCTGGAGTTTCTGGGGGCAGGACTGCTGCTTATGAGGCTTGGTGGGTATCTGAGCATGGTGATCAGGAGAGAGAGTGTAGAGCGACTCTGACTCGAGATACGGATGTTGGACTCTAAGTAATGATTGAGATGGCCTCAGAATCTATCAGACGAGTTGACTTCGGGGATTCTAATGACTTTAGGGAGATGCCTCTAAGGCGGCGCAGACGGTTCACCTAGTCCCTCGGTGTATACCGACCTTATATTGATAGGGTAGGACTTTTGTTTGTTTATTTCTAACTCAGCCCATATTTTTGTGAGGGCTTTAAGATAAGATGCTGAATCATGATGTATAGAGGGTTCAATGGACATACTTTTATGTTTTGACACTCTGGATAGTGGATACACATGACCGACATAGATAGATAGACAACAAAGATAGTGCTTTTGTGATTGTCTTTTTACATAGCTTGTACTGGCTTGAGATATGTGAAAAGGGAATCATTTTGACATTTTGAGAAGGAAAATTAGTTTCATCATTTATGAGATTGCCGCTTTTAGGCATTAATTGTTGCTTAGGCTACCTTTTCGGGTTTTTGACTTAATGGGCTCCTAATTTTGCCTAAGCCACTACCCTTGTAGGTTTTTAGCTTAGCTTATTTTGTTTTGATTTTTGCTTTTTCACATTAGCACAAAAAATCTAAAATTTTCAAGAGAAGAGGGGCAAAAATATATTTTTTATTATTGTTGTGACCACACCCACAATTGGGCTACCTACGTATCCCGTACTTTAGGAACATATTTTTAGGAGTTAGGTCACTGTAGTTCGACTTAATGGTGAGATAAGGTAGTAATATTTCTAGTTCATAGATTGGTGAACTCTTTGCCATCTATGTTTGACAAGATGGCAATGCCTTTAGAGAGGATTTTCTTCAGTATGTAGGGGCCTGCCTAGTTTGGCCTGAAATTACCCCAGGGATCTTGCACGGGAGCTTTGATTTCCTTTAGTATTATACAACCCCCTTTAAGTTTTTTTATCTCGGATTCTCTTGTTGAAGAGCCTGGCTATCCTCTATTGGTAGCTCTGAATATGATTAAGAGCTTCTAGCCTTTTCTCATCGATGGCATTCAATTAGTTGTGATAGTTCTATACCCATTCCTCTTCAAGCAATTGATTTTCTCTCATGACCCTAGTTGATCTGATATGAACTTCGATGGGGAGTATGGCTTTCATCCTGTATACAACTGAGTAAGGTGTTGCCTTGGTCGGCATTCTAATGGAGGTTTTGTATCCCCATAAAGGTAAAGGTAGTTGTTCATGCAAACTTTTGTGGTTGTGAATCATCTTTTGGAGGATGTTCTCTAGGGATTTATTTACTGCTTCAACTACTCCATTGGTCTGGGGCCTGTATGGTGAAGAGCGATCACATTGGATTCTGTACCTGGTCATCTAGACAGAGACTTCCTTTTAAAAATAAGACCCATTATCTTTTATGATCTCAAAAGGAACTTTGTACCTGCATATGATGTGTGTCTGGATAAACTAAGTTACTTTTCTAGAGTTCAAAACATGGTAGGAGGAACTTCTACCCACTTGTTGAAGTAGTCGATGGCTACTAGGATGTACTTATGCTTATAGGCCAAAGCCATGCTGTTCATGTGGGGGCCTTCTTCTCCACCATGTACCCACTCCATGATCTGTCAAGCTTCTTCTTTGGTCATGCACTTGAGATGTGCCTGATTCTATGTCCATTTGTATAAAATACCATCCTTATAGAGGTAACTTCTTGATAACTCCCAGATGCTCCTCTTATCGGATTTAAAGGTTCCTTCAAGGTATTCTTGTTTTTCCAACCAAGTTTGAATATCCCAGTACCAAAGCTTACCATTAGCAAGTTGAAAGCTATAGCAATAGGCTAGCTGTTGGTGAATATGGATATTCAGGGGTTTGATGACCATGTCAGGACTGACATCAACCATGGAGGCAAGTTTTGCTAGTGCATCAGCAACTAATTCTTGGTCCGAGGCAAGTAGTGGAATGATAATTCTTCGAATTACTGAGCTAGCTAATCTAGGCGTTGGAGGTATGGGATCAAATGTTTTTCTTTAATCTTCCATTTCTTCAGTTCTTGAGAGACTAACAAGATGAAGTCTCCAAAAACTATTAGGAATCTGATTTGAATACTTAGAGCTACTTTTAATCCTGCAATACAAGTTTCATATTCTGCTTCGTTATTAGTGACCTGGAATGTTAACTTGATACTAAAGGGTAGTCGCTCCCCATCTAGAGTCACTATAACCACGCCGATGTCGTAAACCTAAATGGTTAGAGGCCCTGTCGAAGTACATCTTCCATTGATATGTCCGAATCTGTAAAATTTCCTCATTCAGAAACCTAATATCTGCTACATCAGCATCACTAAGAGATGCGACTAAGTGATCTGCTATCACACTGCCTTTGATTGCTTTCTTCACAATAAATTTTAGATCAAATGTTGCAAAGATGGTAGCTCATTTAGCCATCTTATTGTCTAGAACTGGTCTCTCCATAAGGAATTTTAAAGGACTCTAGTCATCAATGACGTGAGTAGTGTGGGAGCAAAGGTAATGCTGGAGCTTGATGTAAACCCATGCTAAGGCTAGGCAGAGTTGTTCGATCTTGCTGTACTTCAATTTTGTTTTCAGCATTCGCTTACTCAAGTAGTAAACAACATTCTCTTTGTGAGAATCTGATGCTTCTTGCGGTAGCATAGCCCTATTGTCTTCATCTATTACTAATAAGTAGAGGAGGAGTGGCTTTCTAGGTCTAGGAGGCTAGAGAACTAAAGGATTGAGTAAATAAGTTTCGATTTGTTCAAAGGCTTTCTGGCACTGGTCATCCCAATTTTTTGGGGCATCCTTTCTTAGCTTCTTAAAGATTGGCCCGCAGGTGTCTGCTAACTGTGAGACAAATCGATTGATATACTGGAAGTGGCCTAAGAACCCTTTAATCTTCTTTTCTATTTTAGGAAGTTGCATCTCGATGATGGCTTTGGATTTTGAAGGGTCAATCTCAATCCCTCTCTTGGATACCATCTAGCCCAGGAAGATACTGGATGGAGCTCCGAAGAGGCATTTAGCGGGGTTAAGCTTCAGATTGTACTATTAGAGTCTAGAGAAGAATTGCTCGAGGACAATTAGGTGGCTTGGCCTGTCCTTGGTGTGGACAACCACGTCATTAACATACATCTCAACATTCTTATGCATTAAGTCATGGAAGATTATGGTGGCCATCCTCTGATAAGTGGCACTAGCATTTTTCAGACTAAACAACATCATTTTGTAGCAAAAGATACCCCATTCTGTGATGAACAAAGTCTTGGACTTATCTAGTTGATTGACTAGTATCTAATTATACCCTGCATAGAGATCTATGACTGAAATCACACTAGACCAGAGCAAACCCATCAATAAGTAGGCTGATATGTGGTAGCGAAAATTCATCCTTAGGACAGGCCTTATTCAGATCCGGGTAGTCAACGTGAATTCTGATCTTGCCATCTTTCTTGGGAACTGGTACTGTATTGGCCAACCATGTCGAATAATCAATAGGCTCGATGGAGTTGCTTTCCAATAACTTGGTTGTTTCTTCCTTGATTTAGAAAGGGATTTTCAATTTTTATCTTCGGAGTTTCTGTTCCACTAGCTTGATGTGATCATATGTAGGGATCTTATGAACGGCAATGTCAGGATCTATACTGGTCGTATCACTAGCTATCCATGCAAAACAATCTAGATACTATTTGATGAGCTTTGTCATCTCCTATTTACAATCACAGTCACGCACAATAAACGTATGCTTTAGTGTATTTTATGTGCCAAAGTTTATTTGGTCTTTTGTCATATTTATTTCTTTTTCTTTTTCATGTTCATTTTCTATTTTGCCAGCAATCTCATTCAAGGTGAAGGGAGGCTAACAAGAAAACTAAAATGTCTTATTAGTAGAAAAAGTGCCATGATCGACAGTTACATTGAGTTTGATAAAGAGATCCCCTAATTCAGGCAAGGAAGACAAAGAAGATTTAGAAGAATCTGTACTAGATATTGAACTGGACTTTGACTCAAGTTCTGTTTGTGACTCAAGTTTAGGTTCAAGTAAAAGAAAGGTGGACTGTTCCATGCGCTCTTCCAGGTACTAATTCTACAAAGGTGCTTGGATGGGCTGTATAAGGTTTGTGGGGTTTTCTTCCACTTGGTCAATAATCATGTAAAGGTCAAAGAGGGATGTCTCCATGTTGTCCTCCTAATTAGTCTAGAGCTTGAAGAGAGGCTCATGATCTTCTATTGAGAGCTTGACATCAAAGAGAAGTTCAAAACTAGAGATTAGTTTCTTGGTTAAGGGGCAATACCATGGTTCTTAAAAGAAGTAATAGGGTTCAAATTCTCCTTCTTTGATAAAGTAACCATTGAGGATTTTTAAGTACGGGTGCATCAAAATGTCCCTTGTCTTGGTCTTTTTTTGTCGGTTTGAATCCAAGATCAAAGGGAGGTTCAGCAACTGGATACTCAGTAAAAGAGGCCATACCCTGTTGGTTGCTGCCAAATCCCATTCCTGGAGAGTAACACATGGCTCTCAGCATGTTAGTTACTAGAGGATTACTATGGGGGTCAAAGCCCATGGGAAAGATCTCTTTACCTGGTTCTACCTCAATGAACTGGACTGAATTGAAGGAGAACCCTGACAGCGAGAAGATTGATGGTTCAGGTTGAATTTCCAATAACGGGGCTAAAGAAAGGATTTTTGATTTTCCCACCAAGTCCTCTTTAATTGTTACCATTGCATTTCCATGGGGAAACTTCAACTTCTAATGCAGAGAAGAGGCTACTGCTTTAGCCTTGTGGATCCATGGCCTTCCCAAAAGGAGATTGAAGCATGTCAGGACATCCACCACTTGGAAAGGAACAGTCATAACTATTGGCTTGATTCTAACCTCTAGATTAGCCACACCCAATACTTCTCACTGGTGTTGTCATATGCCCTCACTATCTAATCGAAAGGCATAAAGTTTTCAGCAGTTAGACCCAAGCAATTGACCAGTTTCAGAGGACAGACATTCAGTGTTGACCCATTGTCTACCAAAACCATAGGTGCTGTCTTACCCCTAGCCTAGACTGTGATGTGTAGGGCATGGTTGTGATCTTCTCCAGCAGAGATCTCATGATCTAAAAAATAGAGAGTCAATGCTAGAGGATTCCTTGTGATAAAAGCCACCAAAGCTTTTGGAGTGATATAGCAGTTGTGTGACACTGATTCATGGCCTTGACCAGAGCCTGACGATGCACAAAAGAAGACTAAATCAACCCCCATATAGGGATGTTGGCCTTATTTTTCTTCAATTGTTCCAAAAAAGCTCTCAGGCTTTGGTCTGAAAATTGAACTGGGCATGTTTTTTGCTAAGGTGGCTAGATTGGGTAAAGCTTTGGGAAGAGGAGATGGGTATTGCCTCCTGCTCCGGGTGATAGCATTGATTTTCTCAAGTACATCATTCAGGTCTATGACGCAGCATGAGTTGTCTATGATGGGGTAGATCAAGGAGGCCAACTCAAAATCTAGCACTTGGTGGATTATGTGGATGTTGTTATACTAATGAGGGAGTGGGTTGGTGTTTATGTTCAATTTGGGTCAAATAGGGAGTATTTGGCCACTTTCCACTAGGTCCTAGATCTTATGTGCCAAGGTCTTAGAATCATCAATCTTGTGCCCAGGTCCCTAATGAAAAGAGCAAAAAGAGTTTAGGTTGTAGTGCTTTGGAATTGGATTTGGCAAGGGTCTAGATTCCATGGGCTGTATCAGCTTGTCATCCATAGCCTTCTAAAAGATAAATGAAAGAGGAAATCAAAGATCTGTGAAGTTGCATCTGTCTAGTCGAGCGACTAGTCTTGGTGGAGAAGTTGTCTTTGGCCGGTTTGATTGGCCACCTCAATGCCTTTCTGTAGGAAGGGAGGAACTACATGATAACTGGGTTGTGGCTTCTCATATCTAGAGAAAGAAGATTGATCCTCTTTAATCTCGCCTGACTGCATCAAGTCTTCTATTTTGGTCGCGGTGGCAATGAGAGCTTAAAAGTCTAGAAGGTACGAGTTCCTTAGGTGATTCTAGTGAGAAGGAAGCAAGTTCTTCTTTATGATGTCAATCTATTCCTGTTCAGAAGGACGGTTAGGCATCTGGGCAGTCATACCTCTCCATCTTGTGAGAAATGAAGAGAAAGATTCCTGGGCTCCATATTTGGTTATCTCCATATCTCTCTTAGTAATGTCAACCTCTACATTATAGTGGCACTGCTGGTTGAAGTCATTGTAGATCTCATCCCGAGTCTTCTTCTTGGCATTATCTAAGGCAACAAACCAGCGAAGAGTAGCACCAGTGAGAGATTGCTAAAAAAGTTGAGCCAGGAGCTCATTGTTTACACCAAGGGGAGTGACGACATCCATATACATTTCTAGGTGAGTCTTGGGACATGTGGTGCAGTCAAACTTATCCATGGAAGGCATTTTGAACTTACCAGGCATCCGGGCCTCTAAAAAGAGTGGGTGAGGTCTTCGTACTTCTTAATGCTCTTCAGGAATTTCTCAAAGGAGTCCATTTTCTCCATCATTTTCTTAACCTCTGGGGAGGAAAAATCATCCCCTGTCTGGCTTAGGTGGTAGTGGCATTAGAAGTGGCCCCTATCTTAAGAACTAACCCTCGGGCAGTTTGATCACCGTTGGATGGAATGGCATGCTATTTATTAGATCCTCCGATTTGGTTGGGAGGAGTATTGTCATTCTAATTGATGGTTATCAAGGTCCTCACTTCCCCCAGAATTGTCTCTCTCTATGCAGCAATAGTATTATAGAGGGGAGCATTTCACTCTGTTACCATTGTCCGAAAATGGTCTCCTATTCTCGGAGCATCTCTTCAATCAATGCTTTGAAATCATTATGTAAAGCCATTATTATTGTTCCCTAGTAAAAGCAAAGAAAACAAGGGCATCAGTACACATCTGTTGCAGAGGTTCTATGCTCAGGTTAGAGTTAGAGGGTGCTCAGGTCAAGTTTTGAGGCTTTTGGTGATCTGAGGTGCTCAGGTCAGGTTTGAGGCTCTCTAGTAGTTGAGGTGCTCAAGTCAGGTTTGAGGCTTTTGGGTGCTTAGGTCAAGCTTGAGGCTTTTGGTGAAGTTGGGGTGCTCAAGTTTGTTTTGAGGCTTTCTGCTATTTGAGGTGCTTAGGTCAAGTTTGAGGCTTCGATAATTTGCAATGCTCAGGTCAGGCTTGAGGCTTTTGGTGAAGATGGAAGCAATGCACGAACCAAGATTTGATGGCATGGTTCGGGCATTGCCCCCAGTTTGAGGAATGGAAATGCTTAAGTTTGTTTTAAGGCTTTTGATTAATCTGGTAATTTCAGGAGCCTTAGTCAATTTTGAAGCTTTTGGTAGTTTGAGGTGCTCAGGTCTAGTTTGAGGCTTTTGTTGACATTGGAAGCAATACACAAGCCAAGATTTGATGGCATGGTTCGGTCATTGCCCTCGATTTCAGGAATGGAAATGCTTAGGTCTGATTTAAGGCTTTCTAGTAATTTGAGGAGCTGAGGTCAATTTTGAGGCTTTTGGCGATTTGGGGTGCTCAAGTTTGGTTTGAGGCTTTTGGTGATTTGGGGTGCTCAAGTCAGATTTTGAGGCTTTTGGATAGAGGGAGCAATGCAGGAGCCAAGATTCAATGGCATGACTCGAGCACTGCCCCCGATTTTGGACATGAGAGTGCTTAAGTCTAATCTAAGTCTTTCTAGTAATTTGAGGTGCTCAAGTCTATTTTGAGGCTTTAGTAATCTAGTAATGTTTTGGTTAACCACTGGATGGCGTTTGGTTGACCACTGGATAGTGTCTAGGTTACCACTGGTTAGTATATTGGTTGACCACCAGATGGTGTTTAGGTTACCACTGGTTAGCATATGGGTTGTCCACTGGATGGTGTATAGGTTACCACTAGTTGGTATATTGGTTGACCATTGGATAGTGTATAGGTTACCACTGGTTAGTATATGGGTTGACCATTGGATGGTGTTTAGTTTACCACTGGTTAGTGTTTGACTCTTGGTCTATAACATGTAATGTGTGAGTACATGAATTTTATTTCAAAATGGTTTCATGATGTAAGGTGCATATAATCCTAGAGATCAGATCTAGGAACATTACATGCTTTTGGTGGATTGCTTTGAGGGTTCCATCCACTAGAGTTGATACATACCTCGTCATTTGACCATTTCGTACCCAATGGAACAATTGGTACGCCAAACCCTTCACGGTACCATAAGGAATGGAAGTGCGGTGGATGAGTGAGCAGCTTTCTCCACTCGGCACAGCTCTAAGGAAGATTGCCCTAAAGTGATAATAGCAACTCAGTTTGCTTAATTCTAATGACAAGAAAAGATCCCAAATGATGCATCTGTATGTATGCAGGGTGATTTTCAACTTAAACCCAAACTAAAGATCTAAAACCTACTCAGTAGTCCTCTTACTACATTTTTTTAGTTTGAAAAATATTTAAGGTCCCTAGTGGAGTCACCAGCCTGTGAGCCCCCTCCCGGGTGCTATAGGAAAGACCCGAAGGATGGAGTCTGACTAGACGGTCCCATTGGTCAGTTCGTCATTGGAAACTGGACACATCGAGACTGGTCTAAACCCCGCTATGGCCCCTTCTCGATTTGTTTTGTTTTAGCCCTGTATGTGGCCTAGTTGTTTGATTAATTAACCTGATTACCAATTTTATCAGTTTTATGGCTCTGTTTAGCGCTTTAGTGATGTCTGGTTGGCTCTTTGAAGCACTTTGACTGTGTATGGTGTGTTTAGAGTTGCCACATTAATTTAATTTTATTTTTGGAAAAAATATAAGGAAAAAACCTCGTGATTGACTCCTTTGGTGTGCCACAATGAATAAAATGCACTAACCTCAAATCGTTAGGCTCGAGGACTAGGTTTTCAATTTCATTATGTGTGGATCAAAAGTTTGGGTCTTTAGTTGAAAATCAAAAAGCATTGTTTTTGCATGAATGTCAGTTTATCAATGCATTGGCATACTCCTAATGCATAGCAATATCTAAAGTATAGCGCATTAAAAGTAAGCAATTGAAATAAAGGTATGTAGTTTCGGAGGGGAGCCTGACTCTAGCCTCATTTATCGAGGATTCTAGGTCATGCAACACATTCCCCTAAGTCCTGACCGGTTAGTTTGGTCAGGGGCCCGCTACCTAGGCTAAAATTCTTATATATGACTTTGTACCACATTCGTATGAGGATTAAGGCGCACGAAGTTATACCATCAATCAGGATGGTAGGGTTTTGAAGGTGCCACTCTTAGGTCATGTTTGGTGTGATGTAATCAACCTGTAATGGAATGAGGATTACATTACATGACTAATTACATTGTTTGGTCAGACTTTTTCTGGACAGTGTAATGTAATCTTCATTACTTAATTTGATGTAATATTCATTACATAAAAAACATATGTATTGCTCATTACATCGATTACATTACATTACTGATTACATTATTTGGTCAGACTTTTTCTGGACAGTGTAATGTAATCTTCATTACTTAATTTGATGTAAGATTCATTACACAAAAAAAACATATGTATTGCTCATTAAATTGATTACATTACATGATTGATTACATTATTTGGTCAAACTTTTTCTGGACAGTGTAATGTAATCTTCATTACTTAATTTGAAGTAATATTCATTACATAAAAAAATATATAGATTGCTCATTACATCAAGCACATGTAATACCAATTACATCAAGTTACTCTAATAAAAAATTTACCATTCAAGGTTATTTAACACTACCACCTCATCACCACAACCACCACCACCACCACTCCACCATTACTACCACCACCGCTCTACCACTACCACCACAATAACGCCACCACTACTACCATCACTTAACCATCACCACCACTACTATTGCTCTATCACCACCACTACTATCGCTCTATCACCACCACCACCACTACTACTCCATCACTCTCACCACCACCATTGCTCCACCACCATCACCACCTCAACTATCACCACAACCACTCCACCACCCTCATCGCCACCTCAACCACCACTACTCCACCACCTCAACCATCATTGCTCCTCAACCTCAACCACCACCACTTTAACCACCACCGTTACTCCACCACATCACCACCTCAACCACCATCATCACCACCAGCGCTCTACCACCATCATCACTACCACAACCATTACTTTGCTTTGTTGCCACCACCTCCACATAATAAAAATTATATTTTGCTGTTTAATATGCAACACATAATAAAAATCATATTTTATTATAGGAATGGAAATAATTGAATGAAAAATCACTAAAAAGATCAAAATACCCATAATTTTATATTGTAATTTAATTTATTCAATGAAAATATATGAAAAAAAAGTTAATTTATAATGACTTAATCAACTTTTATTTTGTTATGTTACATTAGAAGTGAGCATTCGGTTCAGTTAATTCGATATTTAGTTAATTTAGCAAATTTGGTTTGGTGAATAAATCTTCAGTTAAAAGTTTGATTAGAGAAAATTAAAATTTTGGTGATTGATTAAAAATTAATTTATTCGAATTAATCAAATTAATCGACCCCCAAAATTACACTTTTTTCGGCATACATTTTTTTTAATTTTTTAGTTCAAATAAATTTATAAATCTAAGTGATCTTTAAAAATTTAATATAATAAATAGCTTTTAGTTCAAATATTTTTTATATTAATAATGACATGGTGGTGGTGATGGTGGCGGTGGAGTGCTGTTTGAGACGGTGGTGGTGGTAGTGGTAGTGGAGTGGTGTTTGAGGTGGTGGTGGAGGAGTGGTGGTTGTGGTGATGGTGGTGGTAGTGATGGAGTGATGATGGTGGTGTGGTTGGTACTTGTGATGGTGGTGGTGGCGGTGGTGGTAGTGGTGGTGGAGTGGTAGTGTTAGTGTGATTGATGGTGGTGAAACAGTGGTCGTGGTGGCAATGTAATTGGTGGTTATAGTATTTTAATTACATTACATTACATATATACAAACAAACATAAAAATGGAATGACGATTACATTGCATAAATTTTATCAATTATATTATCAAACAAAGTAATGAAATATTAATGACATTCCATTCCATTACATTTTTCATTGCATTACATCTTTGATTACATTACATTGCATTACATCCAACCAAACATAGCCTTAGAGTGGCTTACTGGTGTGTTGGTTGATTCCGGGTTAGTTTTGAAAACTGGTTCAGAGGTTTTACTAGACGAACCGAGCTTAGTTTTTCGGACGGACCAGGCTTAAAGCATGCATAGTGCTGGACAGATCAAGCTTAATAATTGATGAGGTATCGGATGGACCGAGCTTAATTGACAAAGTCTGAGTTTGAGTAATTAGACCCTTGTGCTCATGATGCGGCCAGATCGAAACTCCACGGTGAGTTGTCGACCAAAGAGATCGAGTCTTTCTTCCAATATAAGCTAAGGTAAGGCGTGAGGACCCGTATTATAGTCTCATATAATATTATTAAATGATGAATTATTAATCAATCGCTAGATTTGATTAATAATGAATCATCGAACTAGTAGCTTTAGCCTAAGGAAGGTCAAAGTGTAACTGAAAGTCGAAAGGATCGATTTTTGAGAGCCAAGTCAGGCTTTAAACTCAACTAAGGAAGATGAGAAAAGTCTAACTTTATGGTAGTAGAATCGTAAAAGTGAGAATGAGAGTCGTTAATCCTTGAGAAGCATTCGATTAAGCAATAAGAGGAATGTGAATGAGGGGGGAGTGTGCCTTTTATAGGCGAAGGGGGGTTGAGCAGGCCTGGTCAGCGTCAGCCACCCCAATATTGACGCTGAAGATCTGCTTTCTAGCACCAGCCTGGGATCACCCGTAATTTGTGTGGATATGGACAAAAAAATTGAGGACCATTTTTAAAATGGGCTTTTTTACCCGGCCCATTTTTTACCAAAGCCCGCGGGGGTCGGGCTGAACATATCCACAAGAGCTCGTGATAAAACATATATATATACATATCACGAAATACAAGAGTAGTATGGTGACTTAGCCTAATGGAAAGCATTTTAACATTTTTTAGAGGTCCTAAGTTCGTATCTTCCAACTGTTCTTCAATTTTTTTTCAAGTCAGGAGGCATGTTTATAGAAAATCAATAAAAATTCAAAAAAGTAGTTAAATTAAAAAAAATACCACTTTCTAAAATGGACATATCTAAGCTCGTCTGAGAGCCCGTGTAGACCGAGCCAGGCTTGAATATTAGAGGATCATTCTTTTAACGGGCTTTATTTATTCAGCCCATTTTAGGATTAAGCCAATGTAGACCGGACTAGGCCGGACCGCCCATTTTGACAGCACTAATTACCAGGATGCCCCTCTCCTTTGGTTTTTGGATTTTCAAGTTTTCGAGAGTCTGTTCGAGGCCCAAACAACGTCTAATTGAGCTGATTCTTGCATCATTGGAACTATAGCTAAATTTTCTAGAGCATGGTGCTAAAATCATGGTTAACAACAAAGAGCCATATTGCATTGACTATCAAGGAATTAGTAAATATCAAGAATAAAATTTATATTTTAAGAAAATAATAAGATATGCAAATTTATGATTTAAATGCTTGAAATGGTATGACTATGTCAAAAGTAGAATGTGAATAGGATTAAATAAAGCATACATGTGTTATAAATATGAAAATACAATGAAAATGCTAGTATGAATTTTGTATACTCTTTCATGTCTTTTCATTATGGGGTATTGATCTTTAGAAATCATCTTGTAATGAGATACAACTGTAGACGCTCAATTTTTACCCATTTAAGACTTGATGATGATAACCTAAAGTGCTAGGAAGAAGGTGAAAGCCTCTGATAAACTTAATCCCGAAGCGATGATCCGAGTTTAGAAAAGCAACCATTAATCATTTTTTTACAATTTATGGCACAACGGGGCTTCTAAGCGCATCTTGAGTTCGCCCATGACGCGCCTCAGCACCCTACAACACTCAATGCATCAGCCATACCATTTTCATAAAAATCATGTCGATTTGCTGGAGGGACCCACAGCGGGCCTCGTAGGTTCCATATGTGGGGCGCACCAGTTACCCTTAAGGGGTCCATCAGCGGTGATAATGTTTTTCATGGTAGAACGAATTTAAAACGTCTAATTGATTTGATTCTGGAACTAGGATTCCTAGTTCAAGAAATCGAACCTATCGGGTTGTTTTCACTTTTTCAGGATTCGTGCCGAAACAGGACTCAAAAACCAATCTCAAGTTCTCTCAAGATAAATTTTCATGCTTTGCATCAATGTATGTGCCATTTGGATTGATTTCATAAAATAAAAAACTACCTCATTCGTGGGGTCCACAAGCGGGCCCACGTGTGAGGTCCACATACCACATTGGAGTGAACAGTGTCAATTTTTACCATTTTCCTATAAATATAGACTTGGGGTTAGATATTAGGGGGCTGGCATTTTGGTTGATAAAGAAACCTAAGAAAAACAATCAAACACAAAATAAATCAAAAATTAAAAAATTAAAATCAACTTACTACCAAAAGTCTTAGAGAATCTTAGTGGTTTGTGAGTAAGAGTGTGTATTTTTTTTTTTTTAGACATAGTCAGCGTGTTTGGAATTTCCAAACATATGTAGGAGTTTGAATCAACAATCAAAGCTCAGATCATCAAGAAGAGGTTGAGTATTCTTAAGGTGTTCTTCACCATCTTCAAGCAAGATCAACGGTTGCTTTCCAAACTAAGGTACTAAGAGTCTAAATTTATCTTTGTTGTTATTTTCATCTTATTTTCTGTGTTTAAATTATGAGAGAATGAAGTTTTTACAAGAAAAACACATAAAAATTCAATTTTGCAGCAAGATTGTTACATTCCTAGGTAGCTTAAGGCACCAGTCTTAAAGGGAAGGCGTACGCCGTATGATCAAGGGGCATGCCTTCATGGTAAGGCTGGCGCCCTTCTTTTAAAGCGCCCTCCTTTTAAAGTGGCTAGAAATGCTTTGAACTTATTGTCATTCTCTTCTGCCTCTAATCTTTCGGTAATTATAGACTTCGATTTCCTTGAAATGGAATGTGAGTCACTTTCAGTGGTGTTAGTCTATGAGTTTCAGAAGTAAAATAATTTTAAAAAAAAAACATCAAATCATGCCTAGATTCTATGGTCAAAGTGGGTTAAGCTACGACGTAGAACTCATTTTCGATCAGGATGAGTACGTTGATAATTATAACATCATTTCTTGCAATGATTTGTGAATTTCATTCTTCTTTCTGAGATGAATATTGTGATCATGAGCATAAAACTTTGTTATAATTATTAAATCTGCTAACCTTCTAACTCTACTAACATTTAATTTATGCACTTTTTAATATGTGTTCTATATAATCTATTAATATGTTTATGTTATTTATATTATATATTATATATTTCTGCTTCCTTTATGATTATTAATTTAATTGTTTAAGATTTACTTTCCTCAATTAATTTTAATGTCCTTTATTTTGATCTAACATTTTCATTTTGATTTTGATATTTTAATGCCTACATTCATTATAATCATATATATCGCGTGACTGTATGTGTTATGATATTATTATCAATCCAAAAATATTGTAATTTAATATGTTGTGTTTGGTGTTCTGAGACTGTGAAGATAGATTATAGTAATTCGACACGAATCTATAAGATTTTGATTTCTACCGGTTTGTAATACTTTTGTAATAATTGGTTTATAATAATTTTTACTTTCTTTTGTTGATTTATATTGATTATAAGGATCGGGAATTTGTAAGGATTAATCGGATAGAATGTATTTTAGAAGATGGTCTGTAATTCTTTTCTCCTTCTCCCTTTTTTTTGTGTATGTTTACTTTATGTGTGATGTATGATTTCGATTATAATAATTATATGATTTACATTATTTTCAAAAATTACATAAAATGATTTTACATCTCGATTTAAACTAATGTAATAATTAATAAATAATAAATATTTAGACAACTAAGAGCTCAGTTTAGACCAGACGAAATGGGTGCCTAACACATTTTCATCTCTATCCCAACTCCTGAACTCACTCTGGTTAAAATCGAAAAAATTGGTTTCAAATAATTAATTAATCTAAAAATTCTTTCATAGTTTTAAAGTGGTGACTCCAAATATTTTCAAAACCTTATCAAAATAAGGGAACTACTTCTCTAAGGATTAAAATGGATTGGATAAAATAAATTTATGAATTAAATGAACCAAATTCATATGATTCGGTTCTCTCGAGTGACTCTTGAGAAGATCATGAGACGGTTGCGTAAAATCCATCTTGCTCAACAATGCATGATCATTCTTGAATGGTTGGAACCTTTTTCTATATGGATTATATTATTTTATTTGTTGATTGCTTGTGTGGAATCTTTCATATGTTATTTGGGCATATGAAGAACTACTAAACTTAATGCTTAGTGCGTTGAGTTGGTGTCCGAATTGAAGATAATAGTATTGACATGATTTTATTTTTGCTAATTTTATGTTCTGGCCATTATTATATATATATATATATATAACTATTAGAGTTATTTAAATTAATTGATTAAAGATAT
Organism: Jatropha multifida; assembly: GCA_948099535.1. Classification (NCBI taxonomy): domain Eukaryota; kingdom Viridiplantae; phylum Streptophyta; class Magnoliopsida; order Malpighiales; family Euphorbiaceae; genus Jatropha; species Jatropha multifida. The sequence continues at coordinate 45,638 of CANUEX010008897.1, forward strand.
TATGAAATTTTTTAGTATATTTATGATGAATTCTTCCATAATATGATTATGAATTTTGAGAAAATTGTAATAATTTATTAAAAAGATAATAGAATGGTAATATAATAAATCTAATATTAATGATATTGGAGTGTGAATGCATGAGTGATGATGTTTGAAATATAGAAGTATCTGGGACCAATGATTATAATTTAATACTATAATCACCAAAAAAAGGCTTGAATTTATGAGTTTTTTTTTAATTTGGCCAATATTTTAATTTTGTCAATCAATATTCTGTATTTATTTTTCTTTGTCAATTGTAGCTTTTGTATAAAGTCTATTAATATTTATTGATGTGTTCGTTAATAGAGTCCAATTTTTTTTCAGATCACATTCACATGGTCATGTCACGTAAGAAAGCTAATTTCATGTGGACATGTCACATAAGAAAGCTAACTTGAACATAAAAGGTTTGATCACCAAAAAAAGTCTAGACTTATGTGTTTTTTTTTTCAAATTTGGCAATACTTTTGATTTTGTCAATCAATATCCTGTATTTATTTTTTTTGTCAATTGTGGCTTCTATCTAGAGTCTATTACTATTTATTTGTGTCCATTAATTGGGTTCAATTTTTTTCAGATCACGTAAGAAAGCTAATTTGAATATAAAAATACATTAAACTACATCGTTTTGTAGTTGGATTTATCTTCAATATTTTGATTTTATTTTTTTATCGTTAACTTTAAATTAAATTAATGCATCGACTTTTTTGTATATGACCATATATTTTAGCAAACGAGAACTCTAATATTTATTTATCCTCAAAAAATAACAAGCAAAATATCAAAATACTGAAGATAGGGTCCAGTTACAAAATGATATCGTTTAATATATTTTTATGTTCAAGTTAGTTTTCTTATGTGACGTGTCCACATGGATGTGTTCTCGAAAAAAAATTGGACCCCACTAATGGACACATCAGCAAACATTAATAGACTCTAAATTGAAGTCACAATTAACAAAGAAAAATAAATATAGAGTATTAATTGATAAAATCAAAAGCATTGGCCAATTTAAAAAAGAACTCATAAGTTCAGGCTTTTTTTATGAGAAAACATTTTATATTCAAGTTAGCTTTTTTACGTAACATGTCCATGTGGACATGATATGAAAAAAATTGGACCCCAATTAAAGAACACATTATCAAATATTAATAGACTCTAAATAGATGCTATAATTGACAAAAAAAATAAATACAAGGTATTGATTGATAAAATTAAAAATATTGATTAAATTTAAAAAAAATCATAAATTCAAGCTTTTTTGTGATTAAGCCACATATATATATCTCTTAAATTTTACCATTAAAATCAATTTCGAATGTTCAAATAAACAAATTATTTAATCTAAGTTATTTAATGGCATTTCCATAATTATGCAGGATTCTTGTATAATGGTAGCATTAAAAATAAGTAAGAATCTCATTTCAATTTAACCTTTATACTAATTTCACCCTAAACTTTGACATTTTGTTGTAATGGTACCCTAAATTATAATTAGGACTTAAATTGTAAATAAAAAATAGGTTCTTCATTGACTTTGAGCTTAAGTTAATTTAATATATTTGTGTGAATGAGAGTGTTTGAGTTAATAGTAATGACAATAATAATTATTATTTTTAATATTTTTAAATTTTTTTCTGTAATTAAGAATAAGTATTCCTTCCATCTCATTTGTTAGCATGGTTTGACAAAACAAGCATTTTAAGGATTTAGTCAACAAATATTATTTTCTCCTTAACTCTTTAAGGATTTAGTCAAGAAATAATTTTTGTTTTTAAAAAGGTGTTCATGTCTCAAATAATTAATTTTAAAATATTACTTATTATTAATTAAAGAAACAATATAAAATTATAAAAAAATAATAGAAATTATCCTTACTATTAAGTCAAGCTTCTCCAGTACCTACTTTTTATATACAATTTAAGTTCTAATTATAATTTAGGATGCTATTACAATAAAAAGTTAAAATTTTGGATCAAATTGGCGTAAAGCTGGTCAAATTAAAATGAAATTAAAACAAAATTTAAAGTTGAGGGTAAAATAATAAACCTAATTTATAAATAATTAGATAAGGCATAAAACCCTGAACCCTTTCCCTTATTGGTTCAATGCTGGCTTCGGCAACCAACAAAGTAATAAGAACGTTTTAATTAAAAATAACATATAACCGTAGGATAAATCTAAAATGTTTTTTGTGACATTACAAACACTAAATTTTTCAAAACAACATGAAATTTGTAACACGTAAAAATTAATTCAGTCATTAACCCAACAATAAATATAATCATATTTACATCTAAACATGTTTGATATGTATTAAACTCATTCAATTGATACATGAACATAAGCATGACTATGGTTCAGTTTAAACTCATTCAATTGATACATGAAATAAGAACACAAAATATTATAGCTCTGATGCCAATATTAAATTTTATATACACATATATGAATATAAAAGGATGGATCGAATATCTACTCTTGGAGTGCAGCGAAAGCAATATTAGGTTTATTCTTTTTTCCGTTTAATATCCTTTAACGTCAACAAATCATATTTATGAACGGAGTACAGAAGAATCTTAGGAAGTTGATAGCAGAATTATCCATCTATCCAAATAGACCAACTCACTTTATTTGGCTCGTACAAGTAATTTTATGAAATCAAACACGTTAAAGAGAATTCATGAAGTTGTGTGAAATCATTATTATTATTAATGATTACCCAACAAATTGTACATAAAATATACCACAGTGATACGAAAGTTACTTATTTGACAGATGGATATGGAAAGCTGTATGTTATTTGAAATGAAAGGAGCGACAGATATATTTTGGGCAGTGTCATATGTATGTATATCCTGCTGGCATTATCGTCATCAATGTCATATCTGCACCGTGATATATGTAAACAGTATTGGATATAGATTTGGTCAAGAAGCTCGAGGTTAGTTATTGCAGGCTTATCCGTTGATTCTATTCCAATCAGTAAATCAAAATCTGCTATTGCTATGATCCACAAATGGTCATACTTGACTTTGACACTGTCTTTCAACTCATCATCCAAAACAATCACATCTCACTTTTCTTTAAGGGAAATATGCATATGCATAATGCATGCATGACATAGCAACGAACACCTATCCACATTCTAATTCATTTAAAACTTTATTATAATTCAGATTTCTGCAGATTAATTTATAAGGAGGTGTAAAGATTTTTAATTGAAGGTTGAAATCGGTTTCAATTTTACAAGAGTTGATATCACCTATCACTCGAATTAATTCTTAAATTAATTTCAATTTCAAACTATTTTCATCCAAAATCATTTAAGTTCTAATATAATGGCAAGTGTCCATCCCATCCCAATGCATGCACTTATTAAACATTATACCTTATATATATAGCCTCTAATTTACATGTTACACCGGAAGATTTTTTTCTTTTTAAATATTAAAAAAAAATATTTGAATTTGAATTTATTGAGAAATTTTATATATATTTATTATTAAGCTATGTGTTAATATGCATATTACACTGGGGGATTTAAAAATGCATAAAACAACATACATTAATAGAAGATAACACACATGCAGGAATAAACAAAAACTTCATTTGTAATACCACCATAATAAACCATATATATAATATTAGATCGACATACACTAATTTCCCTTCAAAAACTGAAACAGAGGAAATTGAAACGAGAGGCATTGTCATCTTCCTCAGTACTTAACATACGTGTATATATATATATATATATTACTAATTAAGGTCTCCATGCATGCGGTTTAGCTTGGTCAATGGAGTTGGTTTCTTGGGAGTACCGCCATTATGATGCAGAGGGTCTGGACCAGAAGGAACCGTTCTTAACTCTCGAACCACCGACTTTTTGCCATTTACAGTGGTTGTTTGTTCCTTGGAGCTGACAGGTAGCATCTGCATCCATGCACGAAAAGCAAATACTAACGATGTAAAGCTAAATCTACTAATTAACGGACAACACCAGCAAAATAATAATACTAATAATAAGAGACGGAAGAAGTTAGCTTGAAAGCAAGCAAACCTTTCTGCCTTGAATCTCATGATCAAGAGAAGTTGCTTTTGGATAAAAGCACTTCTGGTCTTTACAACCTGCCAAAAAATCGTAACACGCAAGAGTTGATGCATTAATAAACAGGAAAATGGGTCTTTGTGCTAGTGAGAGAGACAGAGGCGGAGAGGGAGAAAGCGATACCGGAAGCTTGTTCCATGACTACAATCAGCAAGAGCATGACAGAATAAAACTTGATTTTTGACGCCATTAATCAGAGCTATAGAACAGATGATAGCACTTGAAAAGAGAGGAAGCAGCAAGATGCGAGCAAATAAGAAATGGCAGACAGAAGTTATATAGCACCCAAAAAGAAAATTTCCAAATTGAAAAGTCATACAAATGATTGCTCAAGCAGCCATTTTTGGAGAAATTATTATTAGAGATTCTCTTCTCCTTAGATCCTCTAAATCCATGATGGCCCACTCACCTCACCTGACGGCGCCGTCTTGCATGAGCGACCGTCAGTTGCAACGTCACGTGCCAACTCGATCGGCATATCTTGATTAATATTGTAATTAATTAATTGATAATTTATAACTAGTTAGAGTTAAGCTGACAGTGTTTTATTTTTAGTGCGCCATTCTGATATGAATAAATAAGATTTAATTTTAGATCACTGAATATGAAATACTTACAGTGAATAATTAAAAAGAAAAAAAGCAATCGGATCTAATTATGACGTCACCGTTGTCAAATGCGATTTCTTTGGTCCGGCAGAACAGATGTGCATATATATATACATGATGGGTGACCTTCCACCTCTTGAAACGAAAGCTTAATTCCTTTCAAAATGGAGAACGAATATCTTAAAAGTCCTCATCAAATGTCAATGTTTCTTTTATGAATTGCAACCATAATCTCACACTATAACTTGTTTGTTCAATAGGAAAGTAACAAAAAAAAATTAAAAAATATGAAGGAAAAGGATTAAAAAAAAAAAAAAAGAGTAAGAGAGAGCTGCGCTAATGCTCTATTTGAATGGATATCAAATAAAGGTGAATATAAAATAGAGAATAAAAATGCATTTTAATTTTCAAATTATGTTAGTTTGGTTTAGATGAAAATATGAGGGGTAATTTTACATTATAATATTCATCCCAAAATAAAGTGAAAATAACAAATAATAGGTGAAATTTTACTATTCATATATAATAATAAAAATAAAAGACTTAAACTATAAAATTATCGTGCAAAATCACTCCAATTTTATATTTATATCCTGAGCACCTTAATTTTAAAATTTAGATATACTGGCACTCTAAATTCAAAAGTGACATAAGATTTTAATTAAATTAATCTATTAATGAGTCCCAATAGTTAGCCTTTTGTCAACTTAGGGTTAATTATAAATTTGTTGTTTGATTTTCTTAAAAAATTTTATTTTGGTGTCTAAATGAAAAAGATTTGCAATTAAGTGTTTCAATTCATTTTCTATTTAGTGTCGCCTGATTTTGTGACACATCGGAAATACAACTAGCATGACAGTGTTGTGCTGAGTTGGATTTTTTTTGTTAATATGGAAAATTATCCTGAGTTGTCTATTGACGATTATGTATTCTTAACGAATATAAAAACTGAAATTATTAAAATAACCTTACAATGTTTATTCCTTCTAGTGTTAATAGAGCATCGAATTGAGATATTTGGAAATTATAGTTTACAAAAATTGAAAGAGGAAACAAAGAGAACAAATTAAAATTTGAAAAATTAGGGTTCTTCATTGTAGAAACAATTCCAGCCATGTAAAACTTTATAACCAAACCAATAAACCAAGGCATCAACATAAACTCAATAACGAACATCACCGATCTACACAGCTCCAAAAATGCAAATTCCGCCGGCGAGATCTGAGTCAACAGCTTCAGTGTTGGGTCCTTTCACTGACCGAGCTGCGATTCGACTTGAGTAAGAAAGAAAAAAGTGGATCACCCTTCATCACATCTCACGCTGCCTTCACTGTGCTTCGCTTTCGCTCCTACAACATTCACCGTTTCCACCACCTTCATTGTCCCTTCTCTTGCCTTACCTCCCTTTGTTGCTATTGCAAACATGCTTTTTTAACTTTTTTTTTTTTATGTGTCTAAGTCTTTATGTTTAGTAGCTCCAATTGTAACCCAAGTGACTGGCCCATTATTAATTTTGAAACCTAATCAATCTGATGCTTTATAAGCCCCTTCCTTACTCTTTTTTGTTGCCGCTTGAGCCATGTCTTTGGTATTTTTTTTTCAGTTTCACGTGCAAAAGATGAAATTCTTTGGTGCTCTTCTCTTGTCTTTTGTTTGTTTTTCAAGAAATTCTTTGATAATACTAGAGAGAGAAAGGAGAGGAAGAGAGAGAATGAAAAATTGCCAAACCATTTAATCTATCCTAACCTTTGTAATAGTTTTTTTATTCATTTAGAATATCCAAGTGATTTGTTGGCATTAAATTTCATTTTTTCTATTCTTTCAGAATTTCAAATTATCGGTGGACAATTCAGCATAATTTTCTACATCAACAAAAAAAAAAATTTCAATTCAGCAGTACACTTACTCTTCTAGTCATATTTTCAGTGAATCACGTAATCAGGAGATACTAAATTGAAAATTTTAATAAGTTGAAACATTTGATTGCGAAAGAGAGACAACAAAATAAAACTTTTTTGAAAAGTCGTTGAAACATCCAATTTATAATTAACCCGTTAACTTAACCCAAGGAAATGAAACACACCGCTCAACAACAAAGTAAACAATTTCCAGTCTATAATAGACGTGTACATGGAGCAAGAGGAAAATTATACAGAGGCCGTAATGTAAAGTACTGAGAAGTTGCAAAGTAAGCTCCAGAAATGGCATCCAGGATGCAATTTCACCTCTCCATCCCTCCCATTAGCCGGGGCCCATAGTAAGTGTCAGTAAAGTACATAATTTTGTTTGGTTGTTGACAATAGAAAAACAAATGATCTTTTTCCGTTGCTTTTTTATTATTTCATGGTGGATTTAGGTTTTTCCTCACCACATGTTTACTCCATGGAAGAGTTGAAGGAGGAAAGCAATACCAAAACGGTGTGTTTCATGATTTTGGGTTAAGTTAACCCAAGACTAACCAGTGGAACCTATTAATATATTATCATAATTAAAATCTTAGGTCACTTTTAAATTTAAAGTGCCAATATATATAAATTTTAAAATTCGAATTCAACATACAAATATTAAATTGAAGTAATTTTACAATAAATTACAAAATTCAAAGTAATTTTATAATTTATGCCAAAATAAAATTATTTCACACCTTTATTTTTTATCGATCTAAATAAATAATACAAAATAGTGTCAGAAAATAAACAATATTGTCATTTTACCTTTATTTTACTTTCTCCCTTTTTTCAAACATAGCAAAGCAGTGTAGCCAAAAGAAAAGAAGACAGATGGACTGAAAAAGACAAAAAATAAAAGCCATGATGTCACCACGTATAGAATTTTGAAAAGCATAAAGCCTCCAAGCGTATAGTCACAAACTATCCGAGGCTCGGTTGAAATTGGATTTCTAAATGACCAAGTTTGAACAGTTATGAATAAACTGGTAAATGGATTCGTTTTAATAGGCTCAGAGGAAGAGCTCGTTTATAAATTTATTTATACCTACTGTATTTTATTATATTTAAAATATATACTAATTTTATTAATAATTGCTAATAATGATATAATTTTTTATTAACACCTTTTAACCTATAACAAGATGAAATTATAATAGTAATAGATACATACATACATAATAAATATTATAAATTTTATAATTAACACGTAATAAATCTCATAACAAATAGTTTTAGTAGGTGTTCTAATTAGTAATAATATTTCTAGATAATAAAAGAATTATTGAAAATAGTAGTAAAATATTAGTGATTAGCTATTATTGAATGATCACGAGGAGGAAAATTAGATTTTCTATAAGTTAATTATGATAAGCTTATATTATAGTGATAATTATATATTATTGGGTCTCATATATCTTATTTAATACGGATATTCTCCAACTTACATTGCATTTTATTTGTAATCATTGATATTTACTCATTGCAAGTAAATATAATTTGATTTTTGTATATAATCTTCTATTAAATTTTCATTATAAATAATAATATTATGAAGTTTATATTATAAAAAGTTTAAAAGTATTCACAAAATAAAAAATATATTTTATGAAATAATAAAATAGAAACTACAAATTTTCTAAAAATGATGATTAACTTAATTTATTTATTACGTTTTGAATTTATACATAAATTTAATATATTATAGACAAATAATAATTATAATAATTAATATATCAGTCATCTTTTAGAGCATCATTTGTAATTTTTATATTTTTTGCTAAAGTTTATGAGCATATAATTAATTTTATAGTTACTTTTTTTTGAAAAAAAAAAAGTTCTTTCAACATATTATATAATTTATTAATATAACGTATTATATCATAATTTTATATTTGCATATATTTTTAATAGTTTTATTTTATATTTTATATTAAATAATAAATTTTATAATATATCTTTTATAAATAATGATAAATACATCTATTTTTTGTATAATAAATTATTTTTATGAAATAATTATAATTAATTAAATTAAATTTTTATTAAAAATATTAATTAAATAATATTATATTCTTACCATATTTAATATGGATCTTATATAGTATAATATAACCTATCAAACTTAAATCACCTTTCGATGAACCCTAAGATTGCTTTTTGACACCCCAAATCAGAATTATATGTAGATTCTAATTCAAAAATTAGAAACTCCTTCTTGGATGGAATCACAAATCGTGACCTAAATTCAACTAGAAATATGAACCAAAAATATTAAGGTGAAAGAATGAATAACATAAGAATTATTTATTTTTTATAAGTTCGAAAACAAGTTCAATGATGAACCGCAAAGACTTCGCCTCTGCTAAATTCAATTGCATAAAATACATAAATTGATATATATATATCTTCCACATTACACCTTACATGTCATCTCATATCTTAATAGGTCTTTCTCTATTTCTGTGTCTGCTAGTGATCAACATGATTCCACCATATTAGTGCATAATCAGTAAATTCAATCATTGATAACTTCACATTCTTCCCTTCAGAGTAGCTATGGCATTCAAAATTAACTCTACTTTCCTTTCTCACTTAAGGCAAATTAAATATCAACATCATTTTACTTTGGAAAGAAGGAATCTTCATTTTGATGCTTTCGAGATTCTTATATATGAGCCTCGACCCCTTTACTCTTTTTTGGGCCTTTGATCATATCTAGGTGCAAATCTGTCCCCTCCATCTTACTCATCCTCACTATTATCTTCCTCCTCAAATCCATTCTTATAGTTGTTAGGAGTTGGTTGTAGTCTATTTTGGTACCTTTATTATGAACATATTTAGGCCACCCCTTTTACAATTTTTCAATACCTGCATCTTGTCTATCCATCCTATTTCTGATTTCTCTAAAAATCACATCTATTGTTTTAAATTGTATTTGCATAGCTTACAAAGTAAATTATGTATCTTATTGTTGCTCCAAACTCCCATTCTCACTACTCTTTTTAGAATTTTCATTCTTCTTAGACATGATTTTAAACATATAAAAAAAAATATGTTACAGATAATCCTCTCACGCTCCTTTACATGTTTACACTCAATTGATGTCAGAAACATTTGTGTTTCACAAAATTTCAAGTTTTTTCCTCTTTTGTATTCCCTACTCTTGCCTATGCAAAACCAAATCTGACCCAGAAAACTTGAAAGGACCGACAAAAAATATAGGATTATAATAATTTTCTAGGTTTGGGTTAGGCTAGAAAATTTGAGAAATTTATACATTAATTCGGGAAGGGGGATTTTGGATAAAAACCTTGTTTAATTCAAATCGAACCATGTAAAATAATTTTTACCTACAACAACAGTACCACTATCAATTTTTTTCTTTAATGTTTTGCATGTAAAAATAAAATCCCCAAAAATTCACTCCTCTCTCTCAGTCTCAGCCTCTCTCTTAACATTTTGTTCCAAAAAGGCCAAAGCCCTAAGCAACCCTGCTTCCTCATTGCACACCATATTGGACAGCCACTATTTGTATATTTAGCTTTTTGGATCAATACACAGCCTAATAACGTGTGCTATGCAGCACATGCAATACCAAAAAGTTCAACTCCTTTCATTCAAAGTACATACTGCCGAAAAAGAAAATGCTCTCTCACATGGATTTTAATTAAACCACTTATCATATACTATAATTCTTTCATAATTTTCCCTTTATTATATATTTATATCTATACAAATTAAGATTCATAATTACTAATTATCCCATTTGATTTATTAAGTTACACGAGTTTTTTACTTTCATAATCTGTCGAGATTTTTCATTAGATCAAATAATGAATTTAAATTAATTTGCATTGAGAAAATTATAAATACTAGTTACATTTTTTTATCATAATGAACTTAAATTAATTTGCATTCAATATCTTGAATTAATTGATTTTGCACATGGGAAGCAGTTGGTTTTATCTCCATTGGAGAATGAGTGCTGAAAGTTTTTAGATTTTCCTATAAATCCCATGTTTGAGTTTACCACCTTTCTTCGACAGAAATTCTATATAGCATTCTTCAACTCTATGGTATGTTTATGCTTATTACCACTGACATTTATACTTTTCTTAATATATACTAGTCTTTTTTATGACGTTCATTGCACGTTCATAATGCTCGTTATATTTTTATCTTTTATACTTTTAATTTTTTATTTGTGATATTAAAGCATAAGTTTTTGTTTAGATTAAAATAAATACAATTGATTAATTTGTACTAGACTTTGTCATATAAGTTGTTTGCAATGTTATTTTTTATGTACTTATTCTATTTTTATAAAATAAAGTGATCTTAAAATAAAGTTTAATCCAATCATTATACCTAATCATTCAATTCCTAATTTATAAATACAGATTTTTAAAACCTTGATAGGTGCTCAAAAAAAAATCAAGTGATTACTCAATTTTCAACCATTGCCCTCAATCTCAAATCAATATTTATATACAGTTACAATGAAAAATAATAATAAATTTTTTTACTGGTAGGTAAAAAAAAAGAAATGAGATGCTGATATAAATTAATAATAGTAATCATTTTGACTATAATAATAGTGTTACTTACTCAGTGCATTAAAGAAAAGAATATATGAACATATACACAAATTCTCGAAACCCAGAAAATGACCCAAAACAGAAATGTATAGTTCTATTTTTTTTAAAAAATTTCATAAATACTATTTTTTTTCAAGCCAAACTTATTTAGGATATAAAAGAAAAAGTATCAAGAAAATTAAAAATGTTTAATCAAGAGGTCATCTATTTATTGGAAGAGAGATATAAATCTCTTATTAAATTAAAGTGACAGTGGTCACAAATTAATTTAATAATGAAAAAATAATAAATAATAAATTTTAATTAAGAATAAACATTTTTAACAACTAAACATATAATAAAAAATAAGTTATATTAAAAGAATTATCAATTTGAATTTCAAAAACAACTCTAGAAATGTTACAATTTAATTAAATTTAATTTTAATGGACAAAAAAAGTCAAGTCAATAAATGACAATTACAAAAAAAATTATGCTAGGTATCAATATTGGCCACTTAATGAATGTATTCAAGTATTTTGTTTCTCTATTATTCTAAGTTGCAAATTTAAAATAAATAAATAAGTTAATTAAGTAATAAAAAAAAGATTACATAAAAAAATATTATATCCCCTCTAAATAAACCCAAAATTTTTCCTACAACTATAAAAAAAAGTATACTTTTTTTTTATTATATATATATATATAAATATATATATATTGATTTAAAAAAAATTTTAAAATTATATTAAATCAAATGATAAAATTTAATTTTTTTTCGCCTTAACCACTAGTATCTTGAGCTCATTAAGCTAAAACTAAATCCTGTTTATACCAAGTTAGTCCAAGAAAGGATAAAGTGCTCACATCGAGGATTCGCTCCATCCATAAGGATCAAACCCTCGACCTCACCTAAGAGAGAAAAGTATCAAATCACTCATCCAAACACTCATTGGTATAAAATGTAATTTTTGAATTAGTTATGACTAAAGTTATTTTAGGATATCCTAAACTTCACTTTAGGACGGTATTGGAAAACTTTATTTTGTATTTAGTATAAGAATTTTTAGACTTAAACATTCATTTCGATAATACATGGTATATTTGCTAAGTGTAAGAATTTTTAGACATCCATTCATTTTTAAATCATAATATTTGGTCTTGCAAGCTAGATAGTATGTCTTAATATGAAGATATTAAAGTAGATGAAGGCATTGACTCTGCATCTATTCATACACCCACTACAAGAGGAGAATATGATATTGCCATAAAAGTCAAAAAGAAAAGAAAGGTGTCTACTTTGAGATCAATTGTATGGGATTTCTTCGATCAAATTGATGATGAAGATAGGTTTGTAAAGGTAAGTGCAAGCATTGTGATAAGCAATTTTATTGTGATCCAAAGAAGCATCGTACAGCCGCACTTAATACTCACATGAATAATTACAAAAAGCACCCACAACATTATTACTGGAAAGACCGATTTCTAAATAAATGGCTAACCCATCAACAGCTGGTTCATCAAAGGAAAAGAGAAAGGTGTGTTCCATTCAACCAAATTCCAAGCATTCTTATATATATATATATATATATATATATATATATATATATATATATATATATATATATATATGTGTTAGAACTCTTATCAAGCTGGCGAAGATTATTATTTTTCATTTTTTATGGTTCTAGGTGAAGGAAGGATATAGGGTGAGATTATTTACCGACACTGGAAATATCCATGCAAGGGTATGAACTTTTGTTTCAATTATTGTTTTCAATAACAATATGATTGTTCTTGATGATGCTTACATTACTCAAATAATAATTTGAATTTTTTTAAGTGATAGATTGAAATATAGGGACAAACAGTTGAAAATAAGCCATTAATGACATTTTTTGTCATTTTAAATTGAACATTTAATAAATAACTATTTTTTATCGAACATTTTTAATTTAAACTACTATATAAATAACAAACTAACAACTAATAGAAAATTAACAACTACTGTAGTAGTTGACATGTGAAGTTTACAAAAGCATAGCTTTTATTAGCTTGCCATATCTATACCAAAAGCCACAAAAAAAAGTAAAGTAGGAGATGTTTGATATAATTGTATTTTTCTACTTCAGTTTTTCTTTTCCAATTATCAACAAAGAAAAAAAAAATACTATTGATGGTATGTTCAGGAGATATAGTACTCAATTCTCCATTAAAATATCATTTATATTTTAATAAAAAATTTCAGAGTGAGGATTAACTTATTACATTTTTAATGTATATAATAGATATTTATATAATATATAAAAAAAATTCTATCCTAAATGTCATTTAAGTGTAAGTCTGTTAAACTGTCAGGTGTATAGAGAGCAGTTATTTAGAATATTTAAGATAATGCACTTTTCAAGATAAGATCTATTAGTTACGTCCATCAAAATAATGTCATTAATTAATTTAAAATTATATTAAAATACACATAACTCAAGTCGTACAAATTAAATAAGTTGTTAGTCAAACTTTGTTCAACTTGATTTGAATCCATTACATGTAGTGCATTATGTATTTAATCTCAACACAATTAATTAAACATCATAATATTATAATTAAATTAAATTAAAATCTATATAACATATAAAAGGTGTGTTAGATACATATTAATTATATATCAATGGGATTTTTCATTCCTGAGATGGATATTAAAAAATAGACCTTAAAATTTTATATAGATATAACTTTTGTTTTTATACAAGTATAATCTTAAACTTTTACAAAAATTGTCTATTAAAATGGGATAAAAATGAGAATAAGAAATAACATTGTTATAAGTTTTATTATCATTTGCAGGAATAATATGTATGCATTTTATTAATGCAGGTCATACCATGCATGACATTTATTATTGTATAATTGGGTGAAAGATTTCACAAGATACTTAAGAAGGCACATTTTATCATTGCAATAACTTTTTCAACATATCTCAATGAGATAGAATTTTGTAATTCATTTTATGATCATTTTATTATGCAATTTTATTATTTTTTAATACTATTATAAAAGATTATTTCATCTAAGGATAGAAGGGGGAAACGAGTATTTTAGGGCATTTACTCAGTTCTGATTTATTTAATAAAAGTACGGATATTTATAAATGCATTTTAGAAAGATACGGGTAATGAAATTACTAGCCACAACAGATGCGGAAAGGTTACAAGTATTAGACTTTAGGTATCCGCTAGCTATTACCACTATAATAAACGATTTTGGCCATGAATACTAGTGAGTACCGTATCCATTTCATATATCAGTAAAAAATGCATTTTAAAAAGTTTGGGTTTAGATAATTTAAAATGTCGAGTAGTGAAATTACTATCCACGACGGATATGGATAGAGTATAGATATTAGAATTTGTGTACCCGCTATAATAAACAGTTTTGACCGTGTATTTGGATAGTTTAAAATGTGTGGATATCTTACCAGTTTAAAGGGGTTTGGGATTGATACAGATAATAAAATTTTAAACAAGTTTAAATACAAGTACTTAAATAGATATTTAAACGGGTTCGGGACGAGTACGGACAGTAAAATTTTAAACAAATACAGATACAGCTATGGATAATTTAAAATTCATGGATACTCACCCTGCTTTTATCCCTAATTTCATTTTTAATATTGCTCCGCGCATCACGGTGGTTCTAACATTAATTGTATAATATAGATAGATAGCTATTATAATAATTAATATATTAATTATTATTTTGGAGTATCATTTATAGTTTGATATTTTTCTTCTTTCTTTTTTCTAAAATATGTGGATATAAAATTAATTTTGGTTGCTATTTTAGAAAAAGATTATTTTGATGTGTTATATGATTTGTAATATAATGTATTATATAAATATAATAAATTACATTTATTCTATATAAAATAATTATAACCAATCAAATTAAATATTTAATGAAAGTAATAACAAAACATAGTTTATTGTCACGACCCAAAACCGTGGGCCGGACCGGCACTAGGACCTAGGTAAGCTTAAGGCACCTGAGGCCCGTAGTAAGCCTAAACTATCAAAACTCATCCCTATTATCATTTGACTATCGGAATAGTAAGCCCATATTATGACATTTTTTTTTTATAAGACAATCAGAGTTATTAATTATAACCCAGCATTAGTAATGCATACTATTTGCAGCTCGGGCCCACATCCATATAA
>CANUEX010008901.1:0-36782 GCA_948099535.1 Jatropha multifida
TCTAAATATAATATCTCAGTTTCATAATCTCAATATTTGATATATAATATCTCAGTTCTCTAATTTATATAATTTTCGCCCTTAATTACATTCACATATTGCATTTATTATATTGAATATTTTTGTGAATAAGTGTGATGTGAAATAATGTGCTTTTGTATATGGGTGGAAATTGGGACGACGTGTGTCACTGTGGGTCAGTGGGCCTAGTACGGGGGATCGGCTCCCTATTATATATATATATATATATACAAAATTCCACTGGCCAAAAGGTAGATTTGTGACAAAACAGACAATAATCAACAACTTTTGAGAATATGAAAATGACTTGTTTGAAAATGCTATTGTATGTCACGTGCTTGTGAAGTATGCCATTTATTATATTGCGAAAGTATATTGCTTGAATGTGTGGGTTTGCATTATTATTATTATTCACTGAGTTTAGTGAAACTCACCCCCCTTCCATAAATATTTTTAGGAAATAGAAGTATTGTTGGTCCATAAGACTCTGCTTCCTTCTTCGCAGAGGATTAATCATATTAGTACAAACTCTCTGTTAATATTTAGAATACTTCGTATATTTTATTCTACTCCGCAGTTAGGATGCTTAAATAAATATTGGTTTGTAATAGAATTATCATGTGATTATAAATAAATTGTGGAGTATAAATGACTATTTAGGAGACTGTATGATAGGAACAGTTTGAACATATTATGACAAATAAATATTTGTATGAGAAAATATTTTTATTATATGGATATGGGCCCGAGCTACGAATAGTACTTAATACTAATGCTGGGTCAGAATTATTAACTCTGATAGTCTTATAAAAAAAAATGTCATAACATAGGCTTACTATTCCGATACTCAAATGATAATAGGGATCGATTGTGATAGTTTAGGCTTACTACGGACCTCGGGTGCCTTGAGCTTACCTAGGTCCTAGTGCCGGTCCGGCCCACGATTTTGGGTCGTGACAATAAAGTATTGATTTTGGGGGGATCCCATCATAATTTTCATCATCTCTTGTTATCTAGTCTTTTTTTTCCACAATTTCTTCATCATTTTATGAGTGTGGCTTATGCTCGTTGGTGTATCGATTTGTCTCCATGATAAATATTTTTTTATTGCAATGCATAGTTGTTGGTGAGTGACATTGACGATGATGTTTACTCTTTTATTATTTTAATAATTATTTTTTTATAACATGTATTGTGATAATGGTGGTTATATTTTTATTTTTTATTATTTTAACTTTTTTATCTATGAAATAGTAAAGTATAAATTTTTGTTTAAATTAAAACAAATATAAATGTTTAATTTATATTAAATTTTACTGTATAAACTACTTGCAATATTATTTTTTATATACTTAATTATATTTTTATATAACGAAGCGGTCTTAAAGTAAATTTCAATCCAATTCATATATCTAATCCTTCAATCCCTAATATATAAATGCATATTCTTAAAAATCTAATAATTGCTCAAAAAGAAAATTAAGTTATCATCCGCTGCTCTTAATTTCAAATCAATATCTATATACAATAAAAACTAATAATAATTTCTTTTATTGGTAGGTAAAAGAAAAAAAAAAGAAATGACAAGATGATTTGAATTGATAATAGTAATTATTTTAATTATGGTAATAGTATTACTTAGCCAATGCATAAGAGAAAAGAATATATGAACATAAACACAAATTCTTAAAACCTAAAAGATGGCCAAAAACATAAATATATAGTGCTATTTTTTTTAATTTCATTAATATTATTTTATTTCAAGTTAATCATATTTAGAATATAAAAGAAAAATATTAAAAAAATTTAAAATACTTAATCAGGAGGTCATTTATTTATGATAAGTGAAATACAAATTTTTTTATTAAATTAAAATGATAGTGGTTACAAATTAATTAAATAACTAAAAAATAAAAAATAATAATTTTTTATTAAAATAATAATCTTTTAAGAACTCAACATTTAACGATAAATAAATTATATTAAAAAATTATAATTTAAATTTCAAAAATAACCTTTAAAATGATATAATTTAATTAAATTTAATTTTGATGGAAAAAAACTAAGTCAACAAATGAAAATTACAAAGCAAATAATGTTATGATTTAATATTAATTGGTTAATAAGTTTATTCAAATATTTTATTTTCTCTATTGTTTTAAGTTGTAAATTTAAAATAAATAAATACTAATAAAATATTATATAAAAGAAATGTTATATCATTTCTAAATAAATCTATAATTTTTCTTAAAACTATAAAAAAAATATCAATCAAATAATAAAATGCAATTTTTTTTGTCTTAACTACAGGTATTCTGAACCCATTAGGTTAGAACTAAATCCTGTTTGCAACAGGTCAAACCAAAGAGGGATAAAGTGCTCCAATGAGTATTTATCCATCTATGAGGATCAAAACTTACTCGCCTAAGGGGGAAGAGTGTTGAACCACTCATCCAAACATTCATTAGATAAAATATAATTTTTGAATTATCTACGACTAAAATTATTTTAAATTTTATTAAAGATGATATTAAAAATTTCATTATTTTTCCTTATTTTCGGTATAGATTAAATTATGAAATAATGTGGCACCAACTCTTATTTAATAATAATGTTACTGTCAGAAACTATTTGCAAGTCTAACTATCTTAAGGTAATAATATGTTGAACACATCAAATATATATAATTTATTTATTTGTCATTCTCAATAATAAATAAATTTATTACTTGTCATTGTTGTTACAGTAGCATTGACAAAAGTGGCGTTTTATCAAATTTTTTTTTAATAATTTCCACCGTTTCTACATGATAACGACAACTTGGTTTTAAAATGCATTCATTGTATTTTAATTAAAAGATTTTATAAAATAATTTTAACATTATAAGTTAATAAAAAAAGAAAAAGTTAAACGGCTAGTTAACGAGAAAAGATGGAGGTGGGCTCATTGGGCCCAATTTAATAAGGCAATGGTTTAAAGGGCCCAAAGAATTATGGGCTTTTATAAATACGCGTCGTTTAGTTGTAGTAATTAACAACATGTACTTACTCCACTACTGCTTAAGTTAAAATTAAAAAGAAACCCTCACTTCAATTCTCGTTGGCTGCCTCTTGATTTTCTTGTTCTCTTCAAATTCTTGAGGTAAGCATTTCGAATTACTCGTTTCCCTCTCCTGGTCTAGTTCTATATCGTCTTCTTGTCAGTCTTTATTTTAGTTTTTACATTGGGATTGGAAATTAGTTGCATGTTGATTCTCGGTGTCTGCCCGGTTACTGTGGTTGTGAAATCGCGAAAATTTTGCGTTTTTGGTTAATTGAAATTGAATTTGAATCAGAGGTGTATCATTTGTTTTTGTTGTTGTTTCTGAAACAAACAGGCAGCGTGACTAGAATTGAATTTCCTTTTTTTGGGAATTCAGAACCAATTTTAGGCATTAATTCACCAATTTGTTATATTTTCTTTATTTTCTCGTTAGCCAAATAGAGTAGATTTTGTATCATGAAGTTTTTGTCTTCTTTTTTTTTCCTGGACATTATGTCCATTATTCTTTTATGTGACTTGGCTCCTCGGAAAAGCTTATGTAACGGGTGCTGTTGTTTTTTATCCTAACGTGCAACTTTGTTGTGATAATTGTTGTTTGAGCAAGTCCTGTTAATTACTTTGTCCTTTCTACTTATTTTCTTTTGAGATATTCTGTTATCTATTATATTTTTCATAGGGCGTTGGACAGTTTTGCATAGCATATGACTCGGTGAATGAGAAATGATTTGAGAAAGAATCTTTCTGCAGAATGAAAAAACGACCTTCATGTGGGAGTGAGAAGAAATTCTTTGTCACAGACAAGGCAACTGACCTTATTGCATGTACCTCTCGAGTGCCAAATCATTTGACAAAACATAAGAGAAAATTTTCTAACCAGATTGAAGGAAACGGAAGTGCTTGTCCTAAAACAAAGCAAAGTAGAATAGAAGTGAAAGCCATGGACCAATGCCCTGACTTGATCTCACAATTACCTGAACACATTATCCATCACATATTATCTTTCCTGCATTGTAAGAAAGATGCTGCTCGAACCAGTCTTTTGTCTAAGAGGTGGAGAGATGTATGGGCTTCGTACTTCATCTTGGATTTTGACGAGCGCAAGTTTCAAAAGCAAGATTGGAAACTCCATTTTTACTCTAAGAGGCTATATCGAAAGATCAAAAAGAAGAATGATATGGAAGTCAAGAGGAAATCTGAGATATTTAGGAATTTTGTTGACAAAACCCTGCAGAGCCGCATTGAGCAAAAATCTGTCATTAGAAAATTTATGCTTCATTTAACCTCTTATTATTTGGAATTAGCTGACCATGTGGACCGGTGGATAGATTATGCAATTAAAAGCAACATCCAGGAGTTAGATATCTACATCCCAAGCAAGAAAACCAGATGTTATCATTTCCCTCAATCTGTCTTTGCTGCTAGTACAATAACTGCATTAAGGATTTCTGGCTGCAAGTTGGGAACTTGTAATGATATTAAGATGTTCAGTTTGAGAAAATTATGGATTGGAAAAATCCACATTGACGAAGAGAGAATTCAGAATTTCATAGTTAATTGCCCTTTACTTGAAGATTTGAGGCTCGTACATTGCAGTGGATTGAAAACTTTATTGCTTTCGAATAATAAAATTCAGAGAATTGATATACATCTTTGTCATGCACTGAAGAAAGTTGAAGTTCTATCATCAAGTCTTCAAAAATTTTTGTATCATGGAAAGAGATCAACGCACTGCAAAATCGAGTTAGCCATGTGCAAATCTCTAAAGAGCTTGACTTTAGAAGATTACTACATGAAAGATGACTCGTTTCAAAATCAGCTTTCTAGTTTTCCTATCCTTGAGCAACTGAGCTTAATTAAATGTTATGCCTTACAGCACATTACGATTTCAAGTCATCTGCTAAAGGTGCTAGCCTTGAGAGACTGCGGACAGCTGAAGGAGGCTGACATAAATACTCCCAATCTTCTCTCTTTTGAGTATAGGGGTCAGAAAATACCTTTTTCTTCTTTGAACCCTTCTCCTTTGAAGGAGGCAAAGCTTTATTTTGAACCTCCCATGTTGAACTACAATCATGGCTTTGAGTTCCCTTTTCATGAGTTGCAAAATTTCCTTCGGAAGTTTGACAATTCTAAGGGTTTGAAGCTGGTAGTCCGCTCTAAAAAGGTATCTTCCTTATCATGTACTTGTCCTGTTCTATTATTTTATTAATTAAAAAAATTTTAAATTGTTGTTGTCATCCTTATAAAATTTAATTTCCTTTTTACCTTGCCTGTCATGGTAAATCAAGAATGCCATTATTCATGAAGACATGAGAGAAATAGTGGTTCCTCTAAACTTTGGTCTTAAGCTTGAAGTTGTCAAATTATCAACTAGCTTGGAAGATATATTAGATAATTTATTGCAGACATGGCATCCGGAGACACTGTCAATAGTATCATCTGGCAGAAGTAACTTCCCTGAGGTATGATAGTTTAATTACTTATAATCTGAATTGTATATATATATTAATAGAATTCTCCGTGTGGGTAGGAACATATATATTTTGGGCAATAAATATATGAAAGAACCTTTTTTTTCTAATTCCTATGATGCAATTGGCGCTTTTCGGCAGAAAAGAATCAATTTAGATAGCCCTTTGGCACTCACCATTTTCTCTGTTGCTTTAATTCAACTGCAGCGAGTACACAAGAAAATAGTGGATAGAGGAGAGGAGCCAGAATGCTGCCAGTATAAAGTTTCAAGCAACAAATGTTGGCGGCATTTTTTGATGAATGTCAAAGCTGAGAACCTCGGCGATACTGAATATAAGTCCGATTGGGTCGATTGGTTGAAGTCATCTACAGACATTGTGAACCAATTGAGTTTTTTCAGATTAGATTGGAAATGATGATAGACATGGTTGATTGGTCTGGTTGCCTGAGAATTTGAAACTAAATGTAAATCTGACGCCAGTTTGAAGATACTACAGGAACTTTTCTAGTTTTTGCTGGTTAGACCTTTTTTTTGTTTTTGAGTTTATGATTTTGAAAACGTGTATACAAATTGTTTGAGCATCAATCTCAATCTGCTTTTAGAAACATCCACCATCCATTTACATATTCTCGAGAACAACCTTTTTTTTTCTATTTGCTCAATCTTTGTAAAGTAATGGCAGGCAAATACGGCAGAGAGTGAAGAATATGATTTCTGGTAGAACAAGGAATTCAGATTATTCTTCCATTACTTGTTAGTTTACCTTACAACAATTCAACAACTGGAAAGCATGACTTGTGTACATGAGAAGCTATTCTTGGGAAAAGCTATAATACAGGTTCGTGCGGAAAAGTTTTCAGGTGCTTTGAATCATGGAATTTGCTTATCTGTA
Source organism: Jatropha multifida (assembly GCA_948099535.1). Taxonomy (NCBI): domain Eukaryota; kingdom Viridiplantae; phylum Streptophyta; class Magnoliopsida; order Malpighiales; family Euphorbiaceae; genus Jatropha; species Jatropha multifida. Next base: position 6,426 of record CANUEX010008901.1, read on the forward strand.
AAGCAGAAACTAAATTTTCCGGTGCTTAGAAGTTAGAATCTGATACTGTGTGGGACCTTCCACAGGTTCCTCTATATTATATAGTACAGCTTCCGATCATAATTCATCTCACACAGCAAATGTTTGCTTCTGCAGATTTCTACTAGGCATCTTCGTTTTTCCGCAGTCTTTGTCTTCCATATGGTAAGGTTCTTCGTATTGGTCTCTTATTAATCTAGAGTTTACGTCTTTAATCTTGAACTTCGAATCCTAAACATATTTGAAAAGAAACCAAGTTTAATGCTCGAATATAAAAAAATAATTTTTAAGTCTTATTACACTCCAAACAAAACAAAGTAAGAGACAAACTAAGACATCTCTTGGACATGAAAACCATTTCTGTCGCAATTACGAACTTGAGCATGCATATAACTTTTTCCAGGAAAATAGCAGAGGTGGAAGAGAACAATCGAGCGGAAAAAGGAAGAGCATACTTGTAGGACCATGGGGAGGAAATGGAGGGACAAGCTGGGATGATGGTATATACGACGGAGTAAGAGAAATCACCATCGTTTATGATCGTTGCATCGACTCGATCCAGGTGGTGTATGACAAGAATGGCAAGCCTGTCATCGGAGAAAAACGTGGAGGAGTGGGAGGCACCAACAGAATTGAGGTTAGTTTCGCAAATCATCAACCACCAATCACGCACTAGTGTTCAATATTATTAATGCATTGGATATTGTTTTCAGATTAAGTTGCAATATCCAGAGGAGTTTTTAGTGAGTGCAAGTGGCCATTACTGTCCCGTGGTTTATGGTGGGAGTTCGGTGATTCGATCACTAACACTGAAGAGCAACAGAAGAATATTTGGACCATATGGAGTTGAAGAAGGGACACCATTTACATTGTCCATGGATGGAGGCTCTATTGTAGGATTTATGGGGAGAAGTGGCTGGTATCTTGATTCTATTGGGTTTCACTTATCTCGCTCTCAATCCACCAAGCTTCTTCAGAAGGTTCAGCGGAGGTTTCAGAGGCTTACTAGTTCTGTTTCAAGATCATATTCTATTAGTAAGGATAGTGAAAAGGCTAATTATGGAAGAGCAAATACGAAGAGCATATAAAAGCTGTTTATGTAATATGCAACTTCATGTTTTATTGAGACCTCGTATTGTGTAATTTGGATTCATTTTGTTTAAGTTGGACATGAATGCCAGACTTATAGAATAAATAAAATATAAGAATGAGTTGTAGAGCAATTGAGATCAGCACAAGTTTGTAGTTTCTTATCATGGCGAAACAACAAAAAAAAAAGATAGCACAATAAGTAAAACCAAAAATGTCAAAAATAACAAAACAAGCTGGTGGTTAAATCGTGTTCACCTAATTGACACAAAAATTCGGTGACAGATAATCTGGTTTCTGCAATAAAATTTCTCCAACAGACTAAATCAGAAAGCTAAAACTACCAAAATTAACTGGTATTCTAAACGGTCCATTGGTTTATCATGCAGCAACCACAATCCGTCCAGCCACTTGGTCAAGATCCCGTTGACCGCTTGAAGTGATTCTCCTCCCACTAGCGCCACAACAACAAAAATATGCAAATCAGCACATATTATCAATTGGCAAGAGTGATCGGGTGGAATGAAGGATTGAGGCAACAATATGAAAATGAAAACAGAATTCCACTAGTGTAGACTAAGGGCAGGGCAACATCCATTCTTAACAAACCCACATAAAAACTTGACAAAACAGAACTATAATTTATGACAAGGTAAAATGAAGCCTATGAGATTCAGAGCTCACCCCTTTGGGTCAATATCGATAATGTTCATTGTCTGCAATTGTTGAAGAATGTGACGAGCAATTGAACCACTGCTCTTGCCGAAATGAGGTGGACGACTTCCATTTCTCTTGCTCCCACCATAGATTCTACGGAAAGCACCCACACCAAGGCCACCCCTCAAGTAAATCTTCCTTGCCATGGAGGCTGCAAACAAAAAAAAAATGTCCAACAACAACATCTCAGAGTTTCTTCTCCAACTTCATATTCAAACACCCAGCATGAGTGCATACTCGTTGGAGAAAGAGATGCTCACCAGCTCTAATGTAGTACCAGTCTGGATCATAAGGTGCAAGCTCCTTGAGTGTTCCAGTTTTCACAATATCAGTCCAGGGAGGCAACTCAATCTGTTGCCAACAAAAGAAGACAAAATAAAACTTCTTCCCACAAAATCTACATAAAGATCACATAGCATACTACACGTATCAGAATTTTCGCAAATAGAATTTCAAAAGGTAATTATGACAAATATAGAGAGCGAATATTTCAAGGAAAAAAAAAAACTACAACTTCCCTAACCTCTCCGAAGCCTTCAACCATGCCTCTCCTAAGTGCTAAAGTAAATAATTTCCTGATACTTCTAGATAGACCCAGTTCATGACTCCAAAATCATCATAGAAAGGCATAGTTACAGAACCATAAATAAATAATTTCTGCATCTAAAATGTGAAAAAAATGACAAATCTTTCAATCAATCAACAAAATCTACTAGTAACCAGCAAACACTAAATACCAAACCTATGAGGGAAAAGAAAAAGTGAATGTTCAGTACTTTTAACAGAGCAATTCAAATCGGATTTAATATGTAAAACGACCTCAAACTCTATTATAATGAAAGAAAAATTTAGAAGCCTTGAATACCTTGCCGGATCTCTTGAGATGGGAAGCATAAGCCTTGACGAACTCGTGGGGAGACACGTCCTTCACAGTTCTAGCGGTCGCCATTTTTTCAGTCGCGGTGAGAGGCCTCCTGATTGCAGAGCCAATTGTGTAAAGATAAGCTGTGTCTCTCAGTAGGGTTTTTGGATTACAAGGTTATCAGTATTTATAAATCGGGTCAACTATTCGGACTAACCCAGATTTTGGTTTATGGGTATTGGGTAGTGTGCTCAGGTCAGGTTCTAAATTTTAAAAATTGGGCTCACTTTTTGTGGCCCATATAGGTTTTTTTAAATTTACATATAAAATAAATAATTAATTAAAAAAATGAAATACCACTAATGACAGCATAATTATATTTTCAGCAAAAAATTATCTAAAAATAATTAAAATAATAAAATTTAGGTATAATTACTTTGAAATTTTCATATTTTTCAACCATATATATCTACAATGAGTTTTCACATACTTATAAAAGTTTATATTTTTTTAAATTAGTTGAGAGAATAAATATTAAATTAGTTTTGAAGTAATCTACGAAGTTAGGTTGAAGTTAATTGGACCTTTTATTTTTTTAATTTTTTAATGTTTATTTAATATATTTGATCAATAACTATAATAATTTGAAGGAAAGACTGCACGAGCGCTATATAATTAACTAATGATGTATTTAATAATTTAATAAATTATCCAAAATAATAACCAAATCTTTCCATCTTAGAAATTTCCTAATTTTGTTCTACGCACGAGTTGGCCGTCGACACGGTAACGCACGCGCGAACACGCAATTTGCCAAAGGACAATTCTGTAATTTGCAGATCATGTACGTTTTTCCTTTTCATCTAAGCATACTCCCTAACGAGTCAATCAATGATCAGATTTAATTACGCGAATCCCATCTCTCGGGTTCTCTGATTGATCGTTGAAGAAAACCAGAAACCCTAGAATTTGAAATTTGTTCATCCACAGTTTCAACAATGGGCAACACAGAGAAATTGTTGAATCAGATTATGGACCTCAAGTTCACATCAAAATCGCTGCAAAGGCAAGCCCGAAAGTGCGAGAAGGAAGAGAAATCGGAGAAACTTAAGGTCAAGAAAGCGATCGAGAAGGGGAATATGGATGGTGCTCGGATCTACGCCGAGAACGCCATCCGGAAGAGAACCGAGCAGATGAACTACCTCAGGCTCGCGTCTAGACTAGATGCCGTTGTGGCTAGGCTCGACACCCAGGCTAAAATGACCACCATTAACAAGTCCATGGCCTCCATCGTTAAATCTCTCGAGTCTTCTCTCGCTACGGGTAATTTGTTGTTGTTGTCTATAATTTGCTGATTTAGGGTCTTGTTGATTTTGGGAATCCATGGTATTAATTTTTTTAAAAAATGAGGCTTTTTTTTTTTAACTAACTGCTGTTAATCTGTTGAGAAATGAGTAATGTCAATTATGAAAAGGGAAAACTGGAGTACTATCATATAATATTAGGCCTGCCCGCATGAGTTTAAGGAAATCTCTAATCTTTAGGTTTGTTCATAGATTTTTTTTCTGATTATATTGACTGTATAAAATTTAATGATTTATAATGATCATGGATGCTTGATAAGGGGTATCTGTCAGAACCGAAAAAGATGTACTTTTTAGTTGAACTGTTCGCAAATGTCTTTAATGAAAACTAAGAATTAATTATTGTCTTATGTTGTGGATGATCCTAGTGGATACTTTGCGGGCTATTATGTCTTTGATCAACTTTAGCTTTGTTTTAAAGTGTTTTTAATGATGGTATTGTTAACCATTGTTGGCTACAGGTAATTTGCAGAAAATGTCAGAGACTATGGATCAATTTGAAAAGCAGTTCGTAAATATGGAGGTCCAAGCAGAGTTCATGGAGAATGCGATGGCTGGATCTACCTCACTATCTACACCTGAAGGTGAGGTCAATAGCTTGATGCAGCAAGTTGCTGATGATTATGGTTTGGAGGTCTCTGTTGGGCTTCCTCAGCCTGCTGCACATGCAGTGGCAACCAAGTCTCAAGAAAAGGTTGATGAGGATGATTTGTCAAGGAGACTCGCAGAGCTAAAAGCCAGGGGATAAAAAATGTAATGGGATCGGGTCTTATGCAATGTGATACTTCATTATATCTACATATATGGTACTCTGAATTATGTTTCGTGCCGGAAACTTATTATGTAAATTTAGATAATTGGGATTAAAGTTATTCTGTAAGACTCTTGCTTGTTTAATATGGATGGAAATGTGTTTGATTGCACAGTCTTTTGAGGAGAGTATGCTGTGATAGGGTGAGATCATATGCCTATTTGACCTAATGCATCTAAGGGCTCTGTGCTGACCTCTGAGAACTTGAATTTGCACATGTGATAAGTTTGTGAGTTATTTACTTATGCATCTTGGTTTCTGTTGGTCTGTGAGTTATTCCCTTTGCTGTGGATTTCTCCCTTGGCTGTGAAACATAGGATTTATGCTAGTAGAGCGGCTTGTTGTTTTCAACCAGTAGCATCCTACAGTCACTTGATGCTAATATTTGTAGATTGTACAATACTATGCTTTGTGCAATTCTTCTGTAACAAGCTAGAGATGACCATATAAATGGAGATATTAGATCTCTAACGCCCTGTGCTGATTTATATATATTCTGTTGGCATTTTTATGGAACCAACTCTTGCAGCATGATCTAATTTGAATGTTATTATACTGTTCAATGATGTCCACTCGTTGGGGGTAATTATTTTGTGATATTTTCTTACTGAGATATTCATGAAAATGGATATTAATCCCTCATTTGCCGTAACTTAAAATTCTGTGCAGTACAGTCAAAGTAAAAGTTTGGTAACTGTAATATTGTCAAAGCCAATTTAAGTTGAAATCCAGTGGGCCGATTAATATAGTTATTGTTCGTGGCTTTATTTTATGAAAATGTATTTATTTATTATTGTTTAATTGCTTAAAAAAAATTGCCGTAGCGTGAACCGTTTTTGTTGATATAACTTTTTACTATTCAAAAAAACAGATGGAAAAAAAAAATAAACTAAGCAGTCCTAGAAAATTTAATTTGTACTTGTCGATTGATGGGTTTCCTATTTTGTAGCTTTTGTTTTTTTTCCTAATTGTTTTCCCAGTAGCCATTGGGATAATTGATTCTCGGGATAACTACTTTGGCTGGGAAGTTTCCGTTGGGATGAAAACTCCCAAATGCAATTTGCGTATTCTCGCTAAAGTATTTTCGGGGGAAGCGAACGTTGAGATTTTAGATAAGATGAACGAAAAACGAAAGCTCAGTTGGCATGGCGTTTAATTTTTAAATACAAGTTTTAATATTTTGGCGTATATATACGAAATCTTGTCCGAATTCAACCAAATTTTGATTCTGATATCCCCACTATCTGAATTTGTCAGCAGTCTGCAGGCTCATTATTTGACATGCAGACGACAAGGAGTTTCACAGGTTGTGAGAATTGTTTATATCACTACCCTGAAAGGAAGAAGAAGAAGAAGATTATTGAAGAAAGAACAAATGCAAAATCTACCAAATCAAAGAAAGTAATATTCTTTATTATTTGGCTTGAGTTGCCCACAGAGCATAGTGCAAAAGAATAATGGCTGCAACATTTCACTATCGGCAGTCTCTATATCCAATTATAATTAGTGGATAGCAATTATAATAACACTACCTTTGTCCAATTTCTTTCACAAAAACCGAGGATTCAACGGTTCCAAAATATATACATGTAGATATATATAGACTGAGGGATGCATAGAAACACTCGCCAAACGGATTCCAATTATATTTCATCCCAAAACGGCAAAACTATGAGCAGAAACCAAACGAGCCGCTATCAACTTCTCAATTCCACGTGTCTCCTTCCTATCCATTACAACAAGCTCCTCCTCTATACCTGATTTCTCAAACATCTGTTATTTCTCTCATTTCTTTGTGTTAATCTTGTCATGTCAAGAACCCACATTGCCGTTTTGGTGGATATTGATCTCTTTGGCTTTGATTTTAGCTGAAGGAAAAAACTCTTTGTTCTCTGTTTATGAAATTTCAAAGAAAAATTCTCATCTTTTTTTATCTATCAAGTCTGGTTGATTGTGAATATTGAAACCATGCGGTTTTAGTTAAAAATGTCTTTTTACTGATTCTAGCCTCATTTAATGGCAAACAGGGAAACCGCCATTGTCTTTTTTAGCCCAGCAATGAATTGCCTTTTTGGTTGATTGGAGCTTCTTTTTTAATCTTCTGAATCTTTTTATACCATCTTTTCTTTCTCTTTTTGGACGTTTGGTTGCGGGATTGGAGATGAATGATCATGCAGAAGAACAAGCTGTTTATGAGATGTGTGTTGTGGTTCCCAGGAGAAGTATGAAGGAAGAAGATGAAGATTGTGACTGCGTTGAGGTTCTGGTGAAGGAATTAAAGAATGTGGGATTTATAATTGATAGAGTTCATGGCCTAACAGATGAGTTTATCAAGGTTGCTCTTAATGATTATATGTTATCTTCCATGATATTTTATGCGATCTTAATATTTCATCAATAGCATATCCAAGATGTTATTTTTTCTGATTGATATTTTTGTCAACCTTAAATGTTTCTCATTTATTTGCAAATTCTGTCCAATGAGAGGACTAATTGTCCATCTCGAAGTGAGAGCCACGTATTTGCATTTCTCGTGCCTTCGTAGATTGCGTCAATGGACGTCAGTAAATGGCTTGAAGCCACGAAAGGGGGATTCTTGGGGAGGTTAGAACGGTTGGATGCCTCCTTCTTCAACTACAACATGGAAGTGGTGCTCAACAATTAAATTTATTCTTTAATCTATTTCCTTCAAATCCATCATACTTGATCAAAATTAATGAAAAATGGACCATGTGGAAAAATGCTTCGCCTATTACCCAAATATAGAACTAGTCTTTCCCTTCACATGCCTGTTTTGCAGTTATTTCTTAGGGCATATTAGGCAACTTGGATAGAAATACTTGAAATCAAGCTTTTCAATTTGAATGTTAGCAATCAAAATAATTTATAGTTGAGGTACTCAAGTCCTTGTAGACTCTAGAAAGCGTCTGCATATACTCTGCTTATATGGTACTGAAGTTAGTTGTAGAGTTTAACCAATAAGATTTTCTTAATTCATGATGTTGTGGAGTTAGATATTTCCCATTTCTCTTTTTCATTGTATTGTGATTTAAAGCAAATATGTCATCTAAATATATTAATCTACTTATGTATTTTGCTCCATGTTACGTATAATGTTGGGATCATGATCTTACAACTATCTGTCCCTCTATTTTATGTGATCCGAAGTAGTAGTATTTTATCATGCTTAAGTTAAGTTGCTAAGTCTATTTTCCTTCAGTTAGCGGCACCTCTAGAGACACTGGGGAAAGCTGCATCTCAGTTGAAAATGAAGAAGCCTACATATATTGGTATGGTAACCATTATAGTTCTCCTTAATTGGCTTTCTATATATGTTTCTCATCCTTAGCTGACTTAGGATGCTTCTATATTGGTAATCTTTATGGCAAAGTATACACGGATGAGAGAATTACAGTCATCTGCTTAACCTTGTTTTTAGGATTGGACCTACAGTTTGAATGGGAGGAGGTCAAAGCATTTGTCAGGCAACCAGATGGCTCATTGTTTAGTTGGTGTGAACGTTTTGACTGCTATCATCATTTATTATATGGAATTGTAAGATCTTTTCTACAGCAATTAACTAAAGCATATTTGGCACACAGTCTTTCTCTCTTACACACACAAACAGGGTTTAGTTTATTTGATGCAATCAATAAATTTGAAGTTCAAATTTTGTTTCCTCAATAGGATGCCCATTTGACACTTAGTAACAGATCCTTGGTTCAAAATCCATGGGGTTGGGGTGGGAGTGCCCCAAAAGATAAAAAAGAAAAGAAAGTATATGTCTTTTATGGGAGATTTAATGCTCAACCTCACAACCAGGAAACCCCCCCTCTCCTGATGGTATAAGCGGTTCATGTTTATTTAACATGCTTGGGTTGTCTGATGTTAACACACATTTTATTCTATTAAATATATGATATTTCAACATGTCTTTCTAGAATAATTTGGTTAACTAATACATTTTTTTTCTTTATTTTTCTTTTAAAATACAAAATCCAAATTTTGATGTCTGAATGAGGCTGTTTGCATTGTCTACAAGAATGCGTATGTGTGTAATTTGAACTGCACATATTTCCATTATTAGTATTCAAATTGAAATTTACAGGTAAACATGGCTAAGGTAGATACAACTTTGAAATTGGATGGCAAGGAGTATCTTTGGGAAGTTGGGGAATCTTTGCTGCGGAGATTGGAATCTGAGGGCATTGTTAAACAAGTTTTTCCTCTGCATGGTATGCTAAATTTCATATATTTCAAATTACCATTAGTTTTGACATGAAGATTGAAATTTAATGAGCATTGGTTCATAGATGAAATTAAGAGGAAGGAGCTTCTGAAACATTGGGTGCTGAATTGGCGGCACTTCACAAACCAGCAAATTGATGAAATGTACTCATATTTTGGGTTGAAGGTAAAAATGATACTATGTGCATATATGCATTATATTGATTAAGTTCTTGATTGTAATTCAGGAATTTGTGCTTGGTAGATTGCCATCTATTTTACTTTCCTTAGCATGTATACACGTTGGTTGCTCTTTCCAGCTGTTTTTGGGCTTCTTGTCCAGTTGGTTGACTTCGGGTAAGCCATCATCTCTTGATAGTTGGTATGCTTCTTAGTTAATATCTTTTACTTTTTGTGCTGGAGCATCTACTGTGAAATTGCATGTGAATTACTTATGTGCTTGCATAATTTCTTTTTCCTCTTTCAGATCATTGCAGTTCCTAGCTCTCCCTGCATTCTTTGTGAACATAACATTATGGGCAGTGTTATTTTTCCAGTTCTGGAAACGTAAAAACTCTGCTGTTGTCACCAGGTAACTTCGTTTAATGTGAAACTTTTTCTTCTTGTTCTGCATTTTTCTTTGATAAATTTGTTTTCTTTCTTTTTTATTGGTCCCCTTTTATTTGGTTGAAGTGACATTAATTGCATTTTCTTTGCTTTTGCCAATCTCTTTTTGGTTTATATCCTTTACTCTCTTTGGATTTTTGGCGTAGATGGCAGATACAATATTCATCTCTTGCTGGCCAAGGATGCAAGATTTTGAGCTCGGAATTGAGTTGCTTACAGTCACATCTAGAACGTGTAAAAAATTTGGGGATTGATAAAACGAAAGAGAAAGAAGCATATCAAAGATATGAATGGTTTGGACACCTCATGCAGTTTAGAAACAATGCTATCATTATTTTGAGTATTATATGCCTACAATTGCCATTTGAGTTGGCCTATGCTCATCTTTACGAGGTTATGGATTCAGATATGATGAAGTAAGAATCTTAATTTTTGTTATTTCTGAAATTTATCTCATTCTTCCTTAATTATGTTGTTTCAGTTTGACATTGCTATCATTTTCTTATTCTGATTATAAATTCATTACTAAGACACCACATTACTTGATATTTTCCAAGCATGAATTTATGGCATGGTACTACTTGATATGTTGACATTCTTCTCTGCTTTTCAGGTTTGGGCTGACAGCTGCTTATCTTGTTCTCATTCAGTATTTCACTAGACTTGGGGGCAAGATATCAGTGAAGCTCATACAATATGAAAATAATGAAACCACAGAATATCAGGCTGCTAGTTTGGTCTACAAAGTAATGGATCCAAATTAGCATATCCATTTAATTTTTTTTTTCCTCCCTTCAGTGGAGGTTTGACTAAAGGCTTCTCTTTACGCTGCAGGTGTTTGGCCTTTATTTTATGCAGTCATATATAGGAGTTTTCTATCATGCCCTTTTGCATCGCAACTTTAAGACTCTTCGCCAGGTTTTAATTCAACGTCTGATTGTGTGCCAGGTATAAAGTTGTGATTGATTCTTTTTAATGTACTATGCATTGTTGGTCATCAATATGCTCTTGAAGTGAGAAAATGTTATCCAGTTGTTGGACAATCTGTTGGAGAATTCACTACCATATCTCAAATACAGCTATAAAAAATATTGGGCTGTCAGGTAAGCTTCTTTTCACTACTTTTTTATCACATTCCTTAAGTATACCCTTTGATCTAAATTTGAACAAGTGTTAACAATTTTCTGTTTCAAGAAACAAGAAAAAACGAGACAATGAACCATCAAATGAGAAGATCCAGTTCAATTTCAAGGTGGAGAAAGAGTACCTAAAACCTACATATTCAGCATGTATTGGTGAAGAGCTAGAAGATGGCCTATTTGATGGTAATGTGCCAAAATATTTTTGCCAGATTATTGCCAGAGAAGTTTTATAAATTCCATTTACTGTAGTTTGAAGTGCGGCCTTGAAGTTTCAAACAATATTTTCAGCTGATCAGGAAATATATATAAAAAAAAATTGTGTGCAGACTTTCTACAGCTAACATTGCAATTTGGAATGATCATGATGTTTGCTTGTGCATTCCCCCTTGCATTTGCCTTTGCTGCCGTGGTATGGTTTGAAGTACTTTCACTTAATTGTCAATTCTGTTTGGATCTTGCTACTATAAATTGAAGTTGAGCTTTCCCGAGCAGAACAACTTCGCGCAGGTTAGAACAGATGCAATGAAGCTGCTCAGCATGCTGAAAAGACCAGTTCCACGTGCTTCTGCCACTATTGGAGCTTGGCTAAACATATTTCAGGTACTCCAGTCTTAGGTTTCTATATCAGCTGTATTAACAATACATGATTTTGAAAGTTCAGCTAACATGTGAGCTTTTCCCAGCCATTTGTAAGAACACTGCAGAGTTTGAACATTTGCACTTATTTGCATTTTCATCTTCTAATGTCCACATATGTTCTAATAGGTCCGGAGTCTTATCATCACTCTTGGTATTCTCATCACATAGGTTCAGAGTCATTAGCCGTCTATAGAGTTAAATTGAATGCTTATTTATCCCAAGTGCTTCCTTCTCCACAAAAGTAAAGAACTAATGCTATTCTTAACCATCAGTACTGCTTGATATCAATTTCTAACTTCATAAGTTGAAATCTGATGCATTCTTTACTAGCTACAAATTTGTTTAATTTTTCAATTGTTCACTTTAGTAATGTTGTTACTGATACAAGGTATATATATGTATTCCTTTAAACTGTAGTTTCTAATAGTGATGTCAATCTGCACCAACTCTGCACTTCTAGTATGCTTATATGACCAAGAAGGGAAATGGAAAATAGAGCCTGGGCTTGCTGCAATTCTCATATTGGAGCATGTGCTTTTGCTAATTAAATTCGGGGTCTCTCGCTTTCTCCCTGAGGTGATCACCTCTTATACAAATCTTCCGTTCCAGACATTGCAATTGTAGCTCATGTTTCTTGCGTGTGGCTAAAATTTGTTTTGCAAAGGAATTATAAAGCATTATTTAATCTGATTCTTCAACAGGAACCTCATTGGGTAAGAGCCAACCGAGCGAAAAATGCAACACAGGCACAGGGCTTCTGCTCTAGGCAGCTTTTGAGAAGCATTTCTGGAGGAGAAAAGACATATGGACTTAAGAAGGCCGAATAAGGATACAGAAAGCCAAGCACTCCCTGAATCTTGTGTTTAGATGTAAACCAAGAACCAGAAATCAGCATTGCAGTTGTTTGAGAGAAGCAAGGACAGTGATGAGTTTAAAGCAATTTTGATAGTACCTATGTATTTATTAGATGAATTTTGTGTCATTGTCTTGTGTAACATTCAGTCTAAGGCTACTGGATTTACCTTTTTCATTAAAGAGAAATAAATAAATATTTTGTTACAATTTGAGGTTCTTTTTCATTTCCTGATGTTTGTTTATCTTTAATACTCCTTGTTTGTACTTGTTTAACAAAGGGGCTTAACCGAAAATGCAAAAAATATATTTTGAATGGGACTGAAACAAAATATTGATTCACTTCGGGGTTGTATTGGACATGCATATGGTAGATCGTGGGACATGCACCCTACATCAGTAGGGATAAAAACAAAATGTTGGAGTAAAGAAATCTATATACACATTCATCGGCCTCAAAATAGCAAAATTAAATAAATACAAACCCAAAAATGAAGGAAAAATCTTTTTTTTCCCCTTTTCTTTTGAGAAAAAGGAAAGAAAAATCTTAGAATCTTTACAGGCAAAACCAATCTATCCATGAACTTCATCAAATATTCAACTACAGCCCCGTGACAAATCACTAGGACTTACAATAATTCGATCACTGCTGGTTCTTGAGCTTCCAAATCGGCTACTAACCTGACGTGCGTATGCAACAACAGCCTTTGCCCATCTTTTGATCTCTGCTTTTAACTTGAAAGAATCCATTTCTTTAAGGGACTTTCCTGGCTGTACAGGTACCTCCATGGATGAGAAACATCGATTGAATCTTCTGCTTTTCGAAGAAACACTACGATTAGCCTTAACAACAGCATTCTTATTCTTGCTGTTGTTCAAAGAAAGTGTTTTCTTGACAGACATGTTCTAAATGATCTTCGCTGCGTTTTCTGAAATCTTTTTAGTACGTAGCAATGGTGGATTTATCGCAAGAAAACGAGAAATAGACATTTCTATATATATGAATATAGATATTACACCAAGGCAAGTAAGATATTACATTTCAAAAAGAAACTATTGTTATTCCGATACGTGTTTCAACTAGTAATATCATTGACTCGACTTTTCAGCCTTTGGATCTTCTCTCTTGGTCTTATTATCCCTTTAATATAAAATTTTGGATTCACCAAACCAATGGACACAACACCTTTTTAAGTTTGAATTAACAAACTAATTGTAATGTTGTGCACGCTTGTAAAAAATTTAAGAGTTTCATTGGTAAAGAGATCCAAATACATAATCCCCAAGTCAATTGCCTCAGCCTACACCTCTTTGACATGGTCTAAGCTAAACAAACGTCCTTAAACATGGATATATTTTGCTGGTCTCTTATTGACGTTTCAATGGATTTTCAGCCTGCAGGGAATGCGTTTAACTAAACGACAAATGTATGAACTTGAAATTGTCGTCCGCAAAAAGTATGACTCATAGTAAATGTTGGAAATTGGGTTTTTGGGCTCATAGTTTCACATGAAGTTGTCCAAGAAGTGCGTTGGACTGACATTTATTGTAATTTATAAAGCAAGAATAAAATTGAAAAAAGAAAAATCTCAAAGGGCCAATAAAGCACACTTCAATTCATTATGCTTGTGATTGTGAAGAAACATTCAATATCACGAAAGTCTAGTTATAGTTTGGCTCTTCCTCTTTAACTATTTATACCAAGAGAGCCTTCTCTGCCCCTTCTTTCTCACTCTCTCTCTCTTTCTCAAACCAAATCTTTGTTGATCAAGAACAATCCCAGCAGTTCCCTCCTAGGATCAAACATGATGCCCGAATAGTATGATCCTAATCTTTACATCTTTACAATAATATAAAACAACATACCCACATTGTGCATAAATTGAAATTTCTATACGTACGTACATAAATTAAAAATAGGCGTGTTTGATAAATGGGTTTTGATGTTCTGTTGATTTTTAATCCGACAATTGTTGCTTACTTGTTTGTTCGACATCTTCTTGGATTGATGGTGGATAGATATCATTATCAGAAAACTTATTATTAATGGGATATCATGAATGGAATTTTGGATAATTTCTTTCTGATAGGAATTTAAATTATGTTGTCTTTCACTGAAACGAAGGCATTGATTCTATTCTAATGATATATACATGCATATCATGTGCTATTTCTGCAATTGTTAATTCTAAATAGATCTAATTCTGATTATGTTTGGTTTAACATGTAATTGAACGTAACTGAATGAAATTCTAGTTCATACATCATTAACTTTCTATTCCTTAAATATAGAAAGAAGAGAATTTTGCCTTGGTTATAACCACATTTTAGTTGGGTAGAAGATGGCTTGGCGGTGTAAAAGAGGATAGATAATCATGTGAGACCAAAAACTTCTAATAGATCTCAATTTGTGATCTTTTTAATGGGTTAATAATTTTGCAGTGACTACCTGTTCAAGCTACTGCTAATCGGGGATTCTGGCGTTGGCAAGTCATGCCTTCTGCTGAGATTTGCGGTAACTGTTTCTGAGTGTTTTTTCAGCTGAAGTATCTGTATGTGATTGATCTATATTGAAGAAAGCTGAGTCGTAATATCCCGTAAACTGATTTGGCTAACATGCTTCTTATGTTGTTCAGGATGATGCTTATATTGAAAGCTACATCAGTACCATTGGTGTTGATTTTGTAAGTATGGTGAAAATTATTATATCTTTTATAAGAACCAAGACTGTAACATTCACACATCTTTATTTTTCCTATTTAGAAAATCCGAACAGTCGAGCAAGATGGAAAAACCATTAAACTTCAAATTGTAAGCAGTTCAAATCATTCTGCCTTTTCGTTCTTGAAATTACTTCAAATAATCCTTTCCTGATGGAATCTCCATGTTTTCTGCTTAGTGGGATACTGCTGGTCAAGAACGATTTCGTACAATCACGAGCAGCTATTACCGTGGGGCACATGGAATTATTGTATGTGTGTGTATATATATATCTTTCATTCTTGGACAAAATCTCGCTGGCTTTATCTTTTTTAAGTAGCTTTTAGATGATATGTTGCGTTCTTGTTTGCTAGATTGTCTTTGATGTAACAGATGAAGAAAGCTTCGAGAATGTCAAGACATGGCTAACAGAAATTGATAAGTTTGCAACTGATAGTGTTAATAAGCTCTTGGTTGGTAACAAATGTGATTTAACAAACAAGAGGGTAGTGTCCAATGAAACTGCAAAGGTATCATAATCCGTTCAATGTTATATTTTCTTAGAATCAGTATTAAGAATCGAATACAGATGAGAACTATAAAAGATACATACTTGTTTTCCTTTTGTTGAAGGCATTTGCAGATGAGATTGGTATTCCATTCCTTGAAACAAGTGCCAAGAATTCTACAAACGTAGAAGATGCCTTCAAGACTATGGCTGCAGAAATAAAGAAAAGGTGAGCTTTTAGGTCCTCATTTTTATTTCTGGATTTTATAATAGTTTCTATGATTTACAGCTTTCTGATAACCTGAGCCGTTACCTGGATAGCGCTTAGTTTAGGTTCTGCATTTGCAATAAGATAATTGTCCTAATGTTCACTGAATTTTATTTATTTATTTTTTCCAGAATGGCTAACCAACCATCTGCGAACGCTGTTAGACCTCCTTCTACAGTGTCCCTCCGTGGAAAACCTGTCACCGACCAAAGTAGTAGTACTGCTTGCTGTTCATCTTGATTTGTCAAGGGATATAGCTGGAAATAATAGAACGCAGTAAAGATGACTAAGACGACGAGCCGGCAGATGCAAGGTGCTTGTTACTTGCAAATCTTCTCATCTGTACAAAACCAAGCACCCCCAACCCCACCCCCCCTTCGAAAGAACATAATTTTTATGCACTGCATAAGCAGGAACTCAAAGATCGGTCGGATTGGAAATTTTTATATTCATGACTTGATTTCTACACGTACGTTTATGACTTAAATTTTCCTAACTTCTTCCTTGAGTTACTATGAGGCAATTTCACGTTTTATTGTTACTTTGAATAGTCAGATCAACGAGTGAATAAATCCATGCAACCTCATAAATTAAACTATGCTTGACAATAGGATTCAACAATCCACAAGACAGCTCGCCAAGGCTTTAGGCACCTACTACCAGCCTACCACAGCTTCCGCAGATAGAGAAAACACTGAATATGAGTCCTTAAACGCTGCTTTACTGTTCAGTGCTTCAAGCTCATTTTTTGTTTTACAATTTTATATCTTAATTATAAAAATATTTCTGCAGATCACAAAACAAAATATATAAAAAAAAAATGAATTAGACAAAGCCAATGCTCAAAACTTAATATAACATATTGCAAACCAGGAAAAACAATCTATGGGGTTCAACTTCGAGAAAAAAACAATATCCAAATAAACTAGAAACTGGGTTCAGATATTTTCGGGGTCTCACAAAATTAAGGGGGGGGGCGGGCGGGGGGTCGCGCAATATCTTTCCCTTTTCCCTTTCAAGTCACTATTCACTTCGTATTCTTCTGAACTTGCCTATTCCTCTTCTTGACACCAGATTTGGCGACCTTCAGGCTCCTGTGTACAACACTCAACCTCGCAAGAGCTGCTTTCTTCAAGTCGGGCCTGTAATAGTTATCTCCAACCTGGGCAAAGTCACACATGAATCAAATGTGTAACTAGACACTATTTATGCTAAGCCACACAGCATTATGTCAAAGGAAACTTCGATTATTATTACCATAAGAATACAAAAAGAAAAAAGGACAAGAAAAAGAAAGAAACATAAGCTTTCACCACACCAAAACAACACATCACGAGCAAATATAAGTATGGAAAGAGCAATAAGTTTAAGTTGAACAATAAGAGATGTGTAATAAACATCAACGACACTATTTTGAAGATGCTCAGAAGCCAAGCGTAACAATTATATTTCAGCGAGGAAACCCAGTTTTAGGAACCCTCTTACATGTTAACAGCTCATCACTGCAAAGTAAATTCACGAATTGGCCATATGGACTCATGAGAGATGTGTAATAAACATCAACGACACTATTTCAAAGATGCTCAGAAGCCAAGCGTAACAATTATATTTCAACGAGGAAATCCAGTTTTAGGAGTCCTCTTACATGTTAACAGCTCATCACCGCAATGTATATTCATGATTTTTCAATGGACACAATGAAATGTATTACATGTAAGTTATTCAAAACCTAATTTTTGATAATTGGGTACCTATAATATCAACACTACATAAAAACAATTGTAAACTAGTTATCACATTGATTGCATGCAAGCATTGGAAAAAATCATAGGAATGAGTGAAGAATTTCTAATGACACCAGCTAATGACAGAACAATATACAGACATAGCTCAGATGCCAAGCATAACAAGTGTATTTCACAGAATAGACCCTATATCAGAGTCCTTACATGTTAACAGCTTATCATGGCAAAGGATCCCAATAAAATTAGAAGTAGACATAAGAAACCCGTTTTATTTGACATCAACAATAGAACATTTTATATGAAGTCCCTTAAATTAGATAAACATATCAGGAAGCAAGTAACCAAACAATTAGAAAAAATATAAGCATTCCTTTTCAGGAATGTTAATAAAATAAGAATCCAGCAGATCAATCCACACAAATTGCAACTTACCACAATTCAAAACTCAACATAGAATGGCAAATGAGATTGGCAAACAAAATTACCTGGTTTTCCACAGCCTTTGCCATCCGACGGAACTCTTTCTTCATGACAGACTTGTGAAGCAAAGCTGAAGGCTTGTTCTGTTTCTTAGTCTTAGTAGTAGCAAGAACAACAGATTGATCTTTCCCAGGCTGAATGGTCACTGTTTTCTTATTGGCCAACCCTAAAAAGCATAATAGAAACTAAAATTCATTTTTCTGACTTTGTATAATCAAATCAAAATGACAGAAGAAAAGAAAGAAAAAAAGCGTACCAGAGTGCTTGTAGGAGTTGAGATTGTAGAGATTGTTCGGCTCTTTGCTGAACTGGAGGCTAGCGGTTCCTCTTCCAAACTGTTTCACCAAAAATGAGTTGTTCTTCTTCACAATCTCCCATATCAATTGCCCTGGAACTGTCGCCATGTCTTAAGAGTCCTTCCCTGCAACCCCAATCACACCAGATCTATTAAGCCTTATTATTCAAACTAAAAGCTGCCTTTACCTACCTACGATATACAGTAAACAAACCTACTAGGGCTTTTGCTTGGTTGCTGGAAGTGTTAGGAATGGGGAGCGATGGCGAGAGAGAGAGAGTTTATGATTATTTATAGTGAAACCCTAATTTCGCTTTTGTTAGTGCTAGATGACCAAAATATCCCTTTCAAAAGCACCCTTTTGAGATGCGTTTTTGGGTCGGATCTAATTCGGGTTAATTCCAGGCCGGAGCTGCTTTTCAATCGTTTGGCCCGGTGGGGAACCGAATAACTTAATGAAAAAATTGTCCAAACTGTATATATACCTACTATTTTGGTATGCAATAAAATTTTATTTTCTTTGTTTGCTTGAGATAAATAGGAAAATAATAAACTACCATCCATAAATTCAAAATAAATTTGACATTCCATCATTCCAAATGACTATTAAATTTATAATAATTTAATCTTTAAATTGTTATTTATAAATATATATTCTCGAAAATTTAAGTTACATAAATTTATTTTGGTTCATTAAGGAGGGGTCAAAGAAAAGAAACCAATTGAACTCCAAACCTATGCTCATACAATAGAATTATTATTTCCCATCCCAACAGAACTACCCATAAAAATTGTGGATCTGAGGCTATCAAACTAAGGCCCAAGTAAAGTCTGAGAATTTGGTAAAAATGAAAGGCCTAAGAATCTGGAAGAGAGAAATCCCATGTGAATACAAAAAGACTAGTCAGTCATATATTACCCCCATCAGCTGCAATTGGAAGCATTATATTAGAACTTCAAGCAATGAAACAATGAAAACACGGCCTGGAATCAGTCACCGAAAAACTTTTTAAGTTATTAGCCCCCCATCACATGAGCCAACCTCAATTCATAAAATTCAACCTAATATCAGGCCACAAGTACCTAATACCAGATCATCTTTACACCTCAACTAATGTTACATTATATACAGAGCCAAAGCAGCCACCATCCATCTTACTCCTACAGTGGTTCCTTTTCTACAACAAGTCAACATCGAAATGGCCACAGAATGGCACATAGGGATTCTACCTTCAGGACTAAACACAAATTGCTGCTCGCCGAGCATGGTTCCAAGAGCTTGAGATACCCCCAATCAAATAAAAATTCCCAGAACACCAATATAAGCAAAATTTGTAGCTAAATTCATGAGTTGCTTGACGTTAGGGCACGGTTTGTTTGTCTTGCTGAACCATTCACAGCCTCATTTATCCTACTGAACACTAATTTGAGAGGGATACAAGCTATAACAGGACCCTTAAGTTTCTCCACCACTGGTTTCCTATATTCTTCTTTATTACCAGTCAATGAAGATAGTTTCCTAATCTTTTTCGACAAAAGCCCACATTTCCTTTTAGGCGATTTACTCGGTGAGAAACGTGCCTGCATTGTCATATGCCTGGCAGGAATTCTTCCAGCATCTGAATTTCGCATTGCTGAATGCCCCAGTTCAGCAACTTCCAGGGCAGATGCACGAGTTGGATCACATTCATTACTACGGATAATAAGATCGCAAAAGCCATCATCCACACATTCAACTGTTAGAGGTCGACCAATAATTGCTTTTCCATTCAATTTACTCATGAGGGAAACCAATGGGACGTTCTGTGGCTGGTAGTTTGCTTTTACCTCAAGCTTAACATCATAAAGTTTACTATCAGTAATAGTTCTGCCTGGAAAATCTGATGTCTGATATCTGGAGTTAACAGTAAAACGTGATTGGCGATAGGGCAACGACCTTTGAGGGGGTAAAGACACGTCCCCAATTGCTCCTCTCATATCCCTGTGAGAGAAAGATTTGCTCCAATCCCGAATCCCGTCTACCTTGCAGTTAAACGAGGCAAGGGACCTTCTACTGCCATCACAATCTACTCTCTGATCAGAAACAGGAAAGAATCCATCTGAGTGCTCTACACCAGCCAAATACGGACCAGGTTCATTATCCATGTCCATGACCATATATTTTCTCCTGTCCTGTTTTCTGTTTTTACTGATATGTCTTGAATTCCTTTTCCCTTTTAATTGCCACTTTGAAGTGCCTTTCTCCATCCTTTGGCTGATATTATTAACATGAACGGCGGCCGAACTGGTAGAACCAGATTCATTGAGTCCTCCATTTTTCAGAGATACAGCTTCTGCATGACTACTTTGACTAGGTTGCCTACCTAATCCACCACCTTGATGCCTTCCTGAGGAGGACACAAGCACGGGAGATAAAACTGCAGAATCAAAATAAAAGATCAGATCTATCTGCCAGGCCCCACATCTAGCCAAAAAAGAGGTGCAGAGCAAGCTAATTAAATAAAATCTGCAACTTGAAAGAAGAGAGCTAGGCTTTGCTCCACAGGTATTCAAGAACTGAAAAGCACAGTCACAATAATAAAAGCAAGTGAAATTTAAGTTCCAGCCCCAATATTAAACTGCCAATCATTTGACAATACATGTCTGGCCAAACAAAAAAAAATACAGCACACAATAAGTGAAATACTCATCATGAAAAATACATTATAACATAATTCCACAATAGTTCCAAACATGAAGCAAGATGGGCTTCATCGTCTACTTCCAATCAAAAGAGACCTTTCATCTAGCATATCAAGAGAAAGTACTACAAAACTCCATTGGCAGCTATGCACTATGGTCCCTATATTGCACCTAATCCTTTCAGATTTTAACTCTGAAACAGACTGTATAAAAGTATTGAAAGATACAAAACTTGTAGGATGTTTAGCTAAATGAACTGTGGTGACAGAACCAAGAAAATCTACCAATGCAAACAGATGAAGAAAAAAGAGGGCAGAAGTATGATTGGCTCTTGGATAAAAAAAAATTTCTTTAGGCATTTCCCATATTAACACATGCATGGGATTGCAGGGACAGAAAGCAAACACTTAAACAAAGGCACTTGAATTTGCTTCCCAACTCTTGTTTCTTCAGTCTGCACCTCTGCGGGCATCTACTGACTAATCTTTGTCTTCACTCACATTAGCTGTTTTAAGTTGGCTCATATCACACCAATATTAAAGTTATTCACATTTGGCTTATATCACACCTCTTCAATCACATTCTCTTCTTGCTCTTTTCCCACAAAAAAAACCCAACCACCACCACCATTACTCGAAAAAAGAAAAAAAGAAATCTTCTTGCAAAGAATAATCCATTACCTAGAGACAGCCTCAAGAAGCAGACTTTGGCTGTTACTGTGTGACTCATGCAGATAGCCAATTCAAACTTTTACATTGAATTATTCTATTAGAGTTTAATAAGTTTTCCAGAAAGGACTGTTCTTAATTTTTCTACCAAGCATGATGTAGCTAATCGTTGAGTAGCTTGAATTTGGCTCCATAAAGAACGCCTAAGGAACCCAGTTAAGCTAACAAGCTTGGATGGCTCATGAATATCTACGATGACCTATAAAGTGTAACACAGAGAACAGACCACATCTAAACATATCCGAACAACAAAAGTCAACACCTAAACAAATGAGTATAATAGATTTCACCATTGACATATAATGGAAACACACAAAAATCAAGCTCTAATCCATCCAACTTGGTTGATGAATTGTTACAGCAAGCATCTTAATCAGCAGATCCAAAGCTGTTACTTAAAGTTTGGTGTACTTGACATCCATATATCTTCACAGATGTTGGCTAACTAGTTTTCTATATAAAATTTTATGAAAAATAATATTTGCAGAAGAGCAAAGGTATCAGGAAATAGTCAAGGTACAACCTATGCAATCTTAAAGAACTTGGGTAGTAAAGGACACACTGAACACCTCAGAGAGAGAGAGAGAGAGAGAGAGGCAGATAGACAATACATCCTCCTAAGCAATTTCTTAACAATGTGCTTAGGCTGCTAAATAGAAACATTACCAGCACAGAAAATAAAGCCACCGACTAAACAGCAAGGAAACGAATATTTTATGTTCTCTACCCAACAGGGCTTACCTGCAGATTGCTTTTCCTCGCCAACAAATGGCACATCAAATAACCTGGCTGAAGAACCATTTTCAGCAAACCCTGATACCCCAGAAACATCATTCTCCTTTTTGAGCATGTAATTGACTTTGGAAGCATCACAAGCATGTTCAGAATGATTTAAAGATGCACCATTCTCACTTGAAATGCCAGTACTATCAGAGTTATTACGAACTGGCACACACAAGTTTTTTCTAGACTCATTAGAATCTATTCCAGAAACCCTGCAGCCAGATAATCCATGAAGAGGTGAGCCATTTGAATTGGGAATTTGATCACAAATAACTGGAACAGAGACCATCGCTGTACTCTCCAGTACTTTGGTCAACGGTCGACGACGATTTTTCCTTTTCAAGAATTCATGAACATTTGCTACTTGTGATCTTTTTCTCTTCATGGATGAATTATAACCTTTGCCGCCATTCATAGGACTGCTATTTGACACACTATTCCCAGCATTTGAATCTCCTACAACCATTCCAAGGTCCTCAAGTCCTCTCATTCGCTTAATTCCCTCTGTGCCATCATCCTCCGAATCATTTGGTGTCCTCCTCCTCTTACCCAGTGTAGATTGCACCTTAGAAACACCAAAATTGTTTGGTTCTTCAAATGATATACCAGACTGGGATAATTCTGGTGCTGAACCTGAATCTGAACTTGAACCAGAGTTCGATTCATCTTTAGAATCACCAGAATCACTCTCTTCGTCAGTCACGTCCACACCTTCTTTGCCAGAACCAGACAAGCTAGGTGATTCCTTGGCCAGACTACCATTCTCACCACCTGAAGTATTGGTTCTAGAAAAGAAGTCAATGCCATCCTTTCCCAGACGAGCATTCTCAATTTCAAGGGCATGGAGAATGGCATCTTCCCTCCTAGCATATTTCACTGCTTTCTTATTACCATTAGCTGCATTTGCCTTTGCCTTCTCAATGCATTCATCATATTCCCCACATCGAAATGCCTTGACCCTCTTAGATTTTTCAAGATTGTACCAGTCCCTAAAGCAACAAATAAAGCATTTTGTCAATAAAGCAAGATTATATGCATGGACAGAAGATATTAATACTTCAATATCATTTAAGGAATCCAATTCTTCTAACAAGAATCATATCCTTGAACCACAAATAACATGCACCGAAAATAAATAATACTAGAAAACTAATTTCCTTCTTGGGCATGGAAAGAAACTATTAATACAAGCAATGTTACCCTGGAATTATCATTCTAAATCTAGCATGTTTGGCAGATTCCTATAAATGGAAGACATGCAAAGAGAACAATGCATCAGAAATAAACAGCATAGTTCTGCATAAACATACATTTGCATGTAAAAATCTGAAGAAGACCACAATCGGATAACAATTATCACAGAAAATCTCTATGGACACCTATCAACATCACCGAAACATCCAAAGTTAACAAGTCTTGAGCCTAATTTTCATAGGAAACAAAGTGAAGTACACATCTGATACAATTATCAGCCTTGAGTATGAAAAAGGTGACTCATAAACAACTAAAAATCTGCCATTATAACAATGTAAGCTTTTAGCCCAACTAAGGCAACCAACTATATCACCGCTCCCTGCATTATACAGAACTTCCATAAATCATAACAAGATGGAAAAAGCAACTGACACAACCAAGAAATGGGCTGTAGCCAAAACAGATTTCATTTGGGTGACGTCTTAATAGAAGTTCTTATCAGACAGTCATTTGTTATGGATATCTGACATAAAGCTCCATCACTTTACCACATATATGCCATAGGTTAGAAACTGAGACATTATCCATAAAAAATGCCCCATTTTTTTCACGTAAAATTCCTTAGAATATTCCTTTGGACTAAATATTGGATACATAAAGTGGCGCCTTTCAAAAACTCACTCATGAAATGTGGCAGCATAATTTTTATGCGGTATCAAGTTGAGTAAAAAATATTACCATATATGCAGCTATATGGTGGTACCACAGCCAAAGGTGAAGCAGCAATGCTAGTAGAAAACACATATTAAGAAGATGACAGGGGTTGGGCAGCTGAATAGCCAAGTAAACAACAAGATGGGAATCAAACCATTCCATGGTTAACTGCATCCAGACTCATACTGGATGTGTACAGAGATCAAAAACAACAGAAAATTCCAGTGGTAATTCAACAGACGGAATTCTGAATAGCAGTGCCTAGTTGATGATTGTGAACAAAACAACTCTGTCATTCATACAAATAGTAAAGAAGAAAAGACCAATATTTCACAACATTAAAAAAAGAAATCCACACTCTCCCCAGCATACACACCAACCAAACAAAAAATTCTTGCCCACAACCAGGTGCACAATAAATTATGTGGCCACCTCCTAAACAATATTAAATTGAATGAAGAAAGCAGGCAGAAAAGAATGAGTGAAAAGACAAAAAAAAATGTTCCAGGAAACAATATTCAGCAAACTAATATGGTTGCTGCCCATCTCAAAAGAAGGTAATGGACACTAAAAAAACCTGAGGAAAATAACAATGAAACAACGTACAAACACAGACGACACAGACATATATATAGGAAAATTCACTCACTCAGACACCCATGTATGGACCCAGACATTGTATCACGACTCCAATACCAAGCATCACCACAAAAATCTCCAATTCATTTCTTTTCCAGAAGTAAAATTCTGAATAAATATCCAGAAAACCAAAACCATGAAATCCAGAAACTGTAATGTCCAATAAGAACAACTCTTTTTCATTTCTTACGGCAGGGAAGCACCATCTGAACCCTAATACAATCCAGAATAGTACCATACCCACACAATTAACAATATCCATCCGAAGTAAAGCCAGCCATTAATAAAAATAATCTACGGAAAAACCAACCAAACCAAAAAGACCACGAAAAATAATCATAGCAGAGAAGTTAACAACTATAATAAACAGAGTGTCACAAACACTTACACACTGGCATCCTCTCGGCCGAGAAGTTTAACAGGAGTGCCTGATCTCGGTGAAACCAAACTACCTTCCGAAATCTCGTCAAGACCCATAATCCGGCCTGGCCACCACGAACCGTTTCGACGTCGTACCCAAACTAACCCGCCCACTGACGCATCAATAGCCTGAGTGCTGCTGTTGGGGTCATCAGAACTACCCATCTCAAAAACCCCAACTCAATCTTCTATAACAAAATTCAAAAAAAAAATCCAAATAAACATAAAAAGATTGCTATCTCACAAAGAAAGATCTTTAAAATCAACGGTAATTCTCTATTTTGAGGTGAAGCCAAGTGCCAAAATCATTATAACCTCGTTTTCATGGAGAAAATGTGTATAAACCCTTATGAAACCTGAAACCTGAAACCCAGAACAGACCAACGAAAAAAAAATCAGCACAAACAAGAAAACCCAATCTCGCATGCAGCACAAAACTCTTAATAAAACTGAAAAACCAAAGAGTAAAAGAACAAAAGAACAGGAAAGAGACCTATATTGAAGGGTTTTGCGAAGGCGAGAGATCTAAAAAAGAGAGATCTGGTGGGTTTTCCTTTTTCTTGTTGTTCAAAACCATGGTTGCGAAAACTTTTTTTTTTTTTCTTCTTCTTCTTCTTTTCTTTTTCTTCTCAACAGTGGGCGTTTCAAAATCGAAATTGCAGATATGAGTTTTTGATTATATTATAACTTTCTCATTTCTTTAGTTTGTTAAGATTTTGTAGAAGCATCATCCAAGCAAGTAGTGTAGGAAGGGAGCAGCCAGAGGCAAGGGAGGGAGAGAGAGAGAGTGAAAGGCAATGTTTGGATCAAAAAAAGCGTACCTTTGGGTTTCTTTTTTAGCCCGAGAGAGGGAGAGAGTGCTGTTTCTCAATGGAGAGAGAAAATGGAAAAAAGGACACCGTTTTTAAGAAAGATTGGTAATTTACAATTTGTTAAGTTACAATTCCCACGTTAGCAAAATTAGGGCAAATAGAATTAGGATTTGATTTAACTCGCGGAAAATTATTGCGTACATTTCATTCACACACTAAATTAATAATTAATACTATTTAATAAAATATTTTTTATTATCATTTTATTTATTTTATCCAAATAATGAAAAGTGATTGATAACTGGTTTGCATTCAACAATTAATTCGTAGGTCATCTTAAAAAAAAACAATTAATTCGTAGGTAGATATCTGATTATTTTTCAAATATAAATAAGCTTTTTTTTAAATTAAATATAAATAAGCTGTTAGTGTTTCCTTTAATTTCATTTATTTATAAAATAAAAAAATGCTATAATAATTTTAGTCTAGTCAATAAATAGAAATAAAACAAAAGGTTTAAAATTTTCATTTTTAAACGATGACCGTTAAATTCAAAGTTAATTCAATTAAAAAATTCAATTTTAAATTTAATTTGAATTTTAATTTAAGTTGTAAAGTCAAATCAAATTAATACTGTAAAAAAATACGCAAACTCAATTAAATATCACTAGGAACTTAAATAATTTTATTTATGAACATTAAAAATAAAGTGTAAATAAATTAAATTTCGAATTTAAATTAGTAAAATAATTATTCATATATATTTTCTTTCAAAAAATTTATTATTTCATATAAATTTCAACTTCAAAATATAATTAAACCTATAATTATTCTTAATGAATAACAAATGAAAAACTAAGGTAAAAAAAATAAATTCAAATTCTAAAAAAAAATATCAATTAAACACACAAAATTAAAAAAAAAAAAATCAACTGCCAGTGGCAGTGGCGGAATCAACAGGGCTTCCTGCTCAAAGTTAAATGGGCCAAGTAAAATTCCAACAGGCCCGATGTGGGAAAAGGAAAGTGGCACGTGGCATCTATATGTTTGAGCTGACGTGGCTAACTTTGGGCAACTCATCGACCCACTTCGAACAAAAGCTGCGAAATGTAACGTAAGCCTGCCTAGAACTAGAACTAATGTTTGGATTTTGCAACATCAAGTTCTACTTTTACAATTCGTGCACGAGAGCGGTCCCACGTCTATCATATTGTGTGGGAAGATTAGGTTTTCAGATGGAGGGCTGCGATTAATTGTATTGACAGCACAATTCCAAATGTAGAATTGAAAATATAAAATGGAAACAATATTTTCAATGCCAATTTCTAAATTTTTTTAGAAAACAATTTATAGCAATTTTAAACTTTGCAGTAGGTATATTATGCTCTTAAAGTTATAAATTATTATAATATTTTATATTTTTTATATAAAAGCAATAGATTTTATAACTTTTCATTTATATGTAAATATTAATTTCATATTATAAATAATATTTTTATGTTTTTATTAATTATTAATCTTATTTTATAAATTAGAGAATTTAATATAATAATTTTAATATAATATAATGATCTTATTTTATGATCTTATTATTGAGTATTTATCAAAAATTATAAATATCTGCAGTGTTGCGTACATCTCTTACCCATAACAATAATTTTTAAAATTTTTAACTTTCACATATAAAATACTAATTTAATATAATTAATGCGACCTGTTGAATAAAATTTTAACATTTTTGAACCTTTTAATATTTGAAATAAAGGCTAATTTGGTCGATAAATTTGTTTAGCAGTTTTAAAAACGTCATATTTGACTTTTTGGGTTAATTTAATTATTAAATTTATATAAAATAATTAAAAAGATTCGATTTCGCTTTTTAGACTAATTTAACACTTGAATTTATTTAAATCATTAAAAAAATCATATTTAATATTTTAAATAAATCAAATCCCTTATTCATCATTATACTTACAGTATGAAAATCATTATAATTAAAAAAATTATATTTAACACTTTAAGTCAATTTAACCTATAATTATTCGTTGTACTTATAACATAAAAATTATTTATATAAATATTTATTAAAACTACAGTTAGAAATGAATTGATTAATTTATTAAAAAATTAATTAATTATAAAATATAAAAAAATAATATATGGAGTATATTGTATTTATTTTTACCTTAATCGATGGTTTTAAGTTTATAAATATATATTAGTTTGAATATTTTAAAATTAACCTTTATTATTAAGTTATTGCTTAAGAAATGTATATATTTTTCATACTGAATAAATCAAAGTGATAATGCATATTTATAAACTTATTATATTATAAGAAATTATGTTTTTATGAATTTTAAATTTATATTTGTAAGTATTGAAAAATTTGCATATGAGTGTCTTTAGCGTGGGATAAACAAAAATAATAAAATTAATTATATTAAATTAAAGTAATTATTAATTTGCAAAAATTAAAATAAATTCAAAGGTTAAATTGCTCAAAAAGTGAAATCAGATTTTGAAATTATTTCATAAAAGTTTAAAAGCTAAATTGATAAAAAAAATCAAATCTGACTTTTTCGATTATGCAAAACAAATTTAGGAACCAAATTGAGTTTTATTCCTTTAACTCTTTTGTAAGTTGAAAAAATTAATAAATGTGATAATATTAAAGTTTAGGAGAAAATATGAAAGGAAAATAAATTATCTTTTTTTATTCAATTTTTTCTAAAAACAAATATTACAATTCATAAAATCATTTTTTTCAAAAAGGAAAATAAAAATTATTCTATTTATATTTTTTTTTCTTTATCTATCTATATTTATATAATCTTGAAGAAAAAAAAATTAAAAAACTGACGTGGAACTTCCATATTTGAGTATTGCTTTTTATCTTATTTTATAAATTTTCTAAATTTTTACAAATTTTTCTACATTTTTATTTTTATATCTATATATATTTATATTAAAAAATTTAAAATTTTGAATTATTAAAATTTTAAAATTGATTTTAAAATTTTAAAACTTTGAAGTTTTGAATTTAAAACTTTAAAAAATTTGAATTTTTAAATTTAAAATCTTAAAAATTTTTGAATTTTTTCCCTTATCATATACCTCTTTCAACGATTATTTTTTACAATAGTTTTTTTCTTATCTTTTATCATTTCTTTCAATTATTTTGTTTCAATTTTATAGGTTTTATTTTTTTTCATCTATATGTTAATGCTGTTTTTTAGGTTTTGATTAGCAAAAAGATGATAAGTACAACTTCAATCTATATAAATACCGCATCTTTTTCTTCAACTACAGTAATGTTAGTTTAATTTTTTATTTTTTTTATAATTTTTTAATTTTATGAAATGATATGTATACAGAAAAAAATGTATACAGGAAGAAGCGGATATAGAGCAAAGATAAGATTAGAAAAATGACTGATATCAATTAAATCTCATTATTTTGATAATTTATTTTTTATCTTAATACAATTAGTTTTATGATGTTCAGTATATATGTTATAAATTTTTTTCAATTTATTTGTGTTGTTTTTATGCTTATAAATAAAATGTCAGTTTTATTTATTTATTATTATTATGTTCTTTATTTATTTATTTTATTTATTTTACTTCTTAGGAAATCAAAGAGAAATCTAAACATTAAATTTAATAAATAGATTTAAAATAACAAAAGAAGCTAATAAAATAACATCTATTAAATTAAAAAAAAATACATTTAATAAATTAAAAGTTAAAAAATTGATATTCTTATCATTTAAATTTAAATTTTATTATTTAAATATTAAAAAATATATATATAATGATCATATTTTCAAATTAAGATTCATTTATGATAATTATTTATATTTGTATTTAATTTTAAAATTTTTTTATTAGATCATTTAAGATATTTTTTAAATTTAAAAATTAGTGTTTATTTAAAATAATTATCTATATTCATATTTAATTTGATTATTTAATTTTTTTCATCTATTTACAATATTTTTATATTTATATATCTTTATTATTATATTTATATTTATTT
>CANUEX010008912.1:0-11238 GCA_948099535.1 Jatropha multifida
AGGATACCATCTTGGTGGTAGACAAACTTTTGTCGTAATTGTTGCTCTTATTATCTTGCCAACTGTTTGGTTAGATAATTTAAGCATACTTTCTTATATATCTGCAAGTGGGGTTTTAGCTTCTGCTATTATTCTTGTTTCGATTTTCTGGGCTGGAGCATTTGATGGAATCGGATTTCAACAAAAGGGAACAATGCTAAATTGGGATGGAATCCCCACTGCTATTAGTTTATATGCCTTTTGTTACTGCGCACACCCAGTTTTCCCAACCCTCCATACTTCTATGAAAAAAAAGCATCAATTCTCTAATGTAAGTTCCCAATCAAGATTTAGTTCATCTTTCATAAACTTGACCATTTTCTGGTTACTGAATTTTACTTGACTCTGGCATTTTTCACTGCAGGTTCTGCTTATTTGCTTCGTCTTATGCACTTTCAGTTATGCATCAATGGCAATTATTGGTTACTTGATGTTCGGATCAGAGGTTCAGTCACAGATAACCTGAAACCTTCTAATTGGAAAGTTAAGCTCAAGAGCGGCGATATACACTACTTTGGTCAATCCTATATCCAAATATGCATTGATGGTTACACCAATAGTGAATGCTACTAAGAATTGGTTTCCATCATACTGCAAAAATAAGCCATTAAACATATTTATCAGTACAGTTTTTTTTATCAGCACTGTAATTGTAGCACTTGCTGTCCCTTTGCCTTTATACCATCTGGTTCACACTGCAGCTCTTCTTGCTGCCCCTATCACCAAAAATCCCCACATTGTAAGTTTTCTCCTCTCCCTCTCTCATATAAATGTGTCAATTAATTTGTTGCTCTTTACTCATATGTAATGTGACTAAGGTTTTCTATGTAAAAGCGTGTTTCTTTGAACCATGTTCTTTCATATTTTGTCTCAGTTTGGGGGCCTTTTGACAACTGGAATTCTTGCTTTCTCTGGGACGTAAGTGTTAGAATTTCTGCTCTTTGATGTGTTTGTATTATTACCGATGGATTTATTGCTGTTAATATGTAAATTTTGTAGTTGACATTGTTATGATTTCATTCTTTGAAAGCCATAAATTGTTCCAAAGAAATTTGAAGTTCTTCTAGTTATCATTTCTGTGCTTTGTATATGCTCAAACTGAATGAAAACATTATAAAATTTTGTATCCCAACATAAAAAATGTGGAATTGCAAATGAATTCCATTTCTTAATTTTCTAGACAAATCCTTTGCCTCTTTT
This sequence comes from Jatropha multifida, assembly GCA_948099535.1. Classification (NCBI taxonomy): domain Eukaryota; kingdom Viridiplantae; phylum Streptophyta; class Magnoliopsida; order Malpighiales; family Euphorbiaceae; genus Jatropha; species Jatropha multifida. The sequence continues at coordinate 1,240 of CANUEX010008912.1, forward strand.
TATGATAAACGGATAATATTTTTGAGTTATTGAATTAGTTACCATAAAAAATTCAAAGGCTCAATTAGGAGTTCAGGAAATGCTTTAACTTAGACAAATCAAGATTAGGGACCTGTGATTTGAATGCGCTGAGTTGAGCCTTTGGTTTTCATGGGATTGGAACAACTCTAGATACCTTAATCTTCTTTAGGATAATTATACAAAATGGATCAACCTAGTTACTACTAATCTTCTTAGATTAATACTATCCATAATGACACGTCAAAGGAGGACTTGCCTTAGGAAAATAAGGAATTGCTTAGAAGATGTTGGCAATTGTGATTACAGAATTTCCTGTTCTCTATGTAATGGGATAATAATGACTAATGTAAGTATTAAATTTGGAAATTTTGATATTAAGATTGAATAATGTATCTATTTGTACATGGGTTTTCTGAGATGTAGTGAGTTTTGTTAGAATAGAGTAAACTTGAATGCGATAATTGGATATCACTTCAACTAGAATGCAGTAATGCATTGATTGGAAGATCTTTGCTGTCGTGTTTTCTTTTCCCTGTTCTGCTCTGTTGAAGCTATCATTGAAGTTTGCAATTTACATGATTGACTGCAAAAATGAGAAGAGCTTGCCGAAACTGTGTAGGTGTTATACTATGGCATTGCTTGAGGACAGAAAGTATGCTACCATGGCTCCATTGGTGGATTTGCATTTATTGCTGCTTGGGAGGGCTTACTCTTCTAGTTCTAGGGATGACTGGCCAATACTGTGGTGCATCATCTCTTTGTGAAATTTTATAATTGAACTGCTGTATTTTTCTTTGATTCCATGTACATTAGTCTCTGAATTTGTGTGATATGAATATGATGAATTCATCATATTTGATTCCATGTACTATGAGACTTTGAATGTTGATATTTGAGAGAATTATTTTAATTTTATGTTAATTTTTTTTATTTGATTTTAAGTTAATTTCATTAGAAATGTATAAATTGAAATATTAGAAACAGGGCAGGATTACAATATTGAAAATAATGGATTTTTTACAGCAGAGAATATATAAAAGGATTTAGAAACGGAATAGGAGAGGATGTTAGTTGGCAACAAAATATTAGAAAAGGATTTGGCAACGGAAGTAATTTTAGCAACGGATTTAGAAACGGAATCAGCAACTGTCAAGTATTGTTTTTATTTTTCGTCACAGATTAGAAACGAAAATTATAAACGGATGAAATAAGTTGGAAACGTACTCAGAAATGGATTAGCAATGGAATGGAAACGGATGTAGAAACGGAATGGAAACGGATTTAGAAACGAAATTTGTTCACAAGAGGTGTGAAATTAGAAACGGATTGATGGAAAATTAGAAATGGATTATCCGTTGTCAAGTTAGAAACGGATTGCTGTTCCGTTTCTAAATGGATTTGAAACGCCAACTTTTGTCACGGACATAATCCGTTTCTAATCGATTTCTAAATCGCATTTTTCTTGTAATGATAGTTATTTAAGTATTTGACATATATGTATTTGAAGTTGGGAATGTAAATTTTATTGGATATGGATGTAATTAAAATCAAATTATATAGTTGTATTTTATGGAAGTTCTGAAAACAAGAAAAAACTTCATTGTTTGTTTTCATCAAATAAACCTGAGTTAATCAAGTGCAACAATCAATAAAGGTTACAAACTATCTATAATCAGAAAGAGAGACAATGTTAGTAGGACCTCATACATTAGAATGAATAATAGTAAAAGAGATCAAACTTTTATTATTAATTAGAGAATAAGAATGCCTATTGTGTTAGGCAAGTTCACAAGCATCACATACTAATAAAGCAAGTTTACACTTAGTAAATAAAGTGGGAAATAAACATCCTAAAACAAAAAGAGAGGGATGTTTTAATCTCCTATGCCATTGAATAACTTCATGGGAAGGATTTCTAGAAGTTTCTAACAAAACTTGACTGGTACCCAGATTTGAAAAATAACAAATGTCATCCAACAAATGCAGTCCATCATGCAAGCTACCACTACTACTCGCTCTCTAATGTTCAATTCTTGAAATATAAAATGAGTAGGGTAAAAGGTTATTTTGAAATTAAGCGCTTTTGTGATTAAGCTAACAGATAACAAATTAACAGGAAATCCAAGAACATAAAGAACAAATGAGAGTTTAATATTGGAAGTACAATCAATAGGACCTGTGCCAACAATCGGTATTAAGAAGCCATTCGCAATGCGAATTTTGTATGTGCCTTGATACTTAGAATATGTGAGGAAATATTTTATAGAGCCTATTGTATGTTTATTTGCTCTTGAATATATAATTTTTGCAAGAAAGGTAAGAAAAACATTACTTGAATTAACAAAATTAGATGCTGCAATCTGAGTTGAGGAAGAATCAAGTTGTGATAACAATCATTTTAGGGACTAAATTTTCTTATAAAAAAAGCTACCAGCAGTAGATAGTTCCTCAGATAAAGCTCCACTATCAAATATGTATGCATGTGGTCAAGAAGAATTAACTTATTTTCCTCCGCACTCTTTAGTTGGGCGTCCATGTAATTTCCATTAGAACTCCTTAATGTGCCTATTCTTACCACAATAGTCATAAAATAATTGGTCTTTATCCGATGAGCCGCTCTTCGCAACCTGTATTTGTTCTCTTGTAGAATTAGCAATCAACCTGCTTTATCAATTGTATATCTGTGAACCATGCACTTCTCCTAGTCTCCTCTTATTGTACAAATGAGTATGCTTGTCGCGAGGATGGAAAAGGGTCCCGTCCAAGAACTTGAACTTGAATCTGATCATACTCATTATTTAGGCCACCTAGAAAATCATACACACATTCTACTTCAATCAACTTTTGAACTTGAGTCGCATCATCAATACATTTTGCTTGAAAGTCTTGGTAATAATCCAGTTCTTGCCATAAACCACTAAGTTTAGCAAATATTGAGCGATCGTCGGATCTCCTTGCTTGGTTTCATGAACTTCCTATTGTAATTCATACCTCTGAGCATAGTTTCTAGGTTGCAAATAAGTTTGTGAAGTGGCATCCATATCTTCTTAGTTGTATTAAGAAGTAAATATCCTCATGAAATGGTTGGCTGCATAGAATTGATTAGCCAAGACATAATAAGAGAGTTCTCTGATTTTCACTTGTTATAACTTGAATATGTCGAATTGGTTTTGGTGCTCCACCATCAAGGTATCCCTGCAAAGCTCTAGCCTTAATGAATAGCAATTAGGATCAAGACTAAGCCAGGTAATTTATGCCATCTAACTTCACTGGACTAATCTAGAGTGAAGGATTCTCTGAGTGAAAAACTACATCTACCTTTTTTCCATCACTATACTTTTAGACTAAAAAACTTGATAACTGATTCAAAATTAGAATCAAAAATCAAAAAGGCAATAGTACATGGGATGAAATAAAAAAAAGAACAAAAACAAAGTCAAAACTGGGATTGAGTGACCAGTGGATTTGAGTCGCGGCACAAAAATGAGACCACCGAAATAAGAATCATTGTCAGAGGTCATCGAAAAATGTCGCACGCGCCATTGCATGAAGAAAAGCTAGAAACTTTTGGTTGCACGCGTGCACACCCGCATGGTTAGACGATGACAGGATTTGACCAGAAGGACAATCAATGGTTGCTCCTCCTTCTGAAGTGGGCGATGATGACCAAATTCCTCTCTGGAGGCACTACATGAACTCAGACCTGTTTGTAGACAAAAAATCATGTCAAGGCTTTGATACCATGTAGTTTTGAAAAAAGAGAGTTTTATTTCTCTATATTGTATGATCACTTTACAATCTCTAATCTACTCTATATATATACAAAAAAATTGTTCCAATATAGGAATTAATCTAAATAGAAATAAACCTAAACTAAAAAAGACAATATTCATTCTAATTACAAATATCTCAACAATAAATAAAACATGGGAGCTATTTAAGAGACCTGAAAGAAGAAAAGTGATTGGAGTCAAATGGATGTTCAGAATAAAGCTGAATGTAGATAGTTCCATAAAAAAAATATTAGGCCAGAATCGTCATTAAAGGGTATGCTCAAATTTATGGCACGGATTATTTTGATACCTTTGCTCTTGTTGCAAGACTGTATATATATATATATATAAAAGTACGAATGGGGGGAGGGGGGGGGACATTTGGTTCCAAAACGTCCCTACGTATTTTAATTGATAAAAAATATTATTAAGGACAATTTAGTCTTAATAGCTAAGTTGGGAGCACATTGTGTTTATTTTTCTATTCTAATTATTATTATTATAATTTTAATCTAATCCTATTCTAATTAGAAATTTATTCTTTAATATGAATCTAATTAGGAATTTGTTCTATCATATCACTATATATAGATTTTAGTTTTGATTATTTTTGGCTATCAATAATTTGTTGCTTTTGCTATTTTGAATTGAAATTATTAAGTTTGCGATTGGGTCTTCTTCTTATGGTAAGTATTAACTCTCTCTATTTATAAATTAATAGAATAGTTGTTATTTATATTTGTTATAATTTAGTATCCTTATATCTCTTTATTTTTTTTTAAATTACAAATTAGAAAATACATACAAAATATTTTTCTGCCCGCCTTATGAGACCAAGAAGAACCTAAGTCCTCCTATCTGCTGGCTCAAGCTCTAGGAGACAGTCGGACTTCTTGATGCTCTGCATTATGATACAATAAATCATAAATAAAATAATTATATCAGCGGTCATGCACAAGAATTACATAATACCTAATCCTTCAATCAAATAATCTCAACATTGCCTCTAATAGAAGTTGGAGAAATTAGAACTTACTATGAAATTGAATTTAGTAATCCTTACTATTATATTTTTCGTATTATTATTTTTACAGAATATGATTAAATATCTTTTTTTTAACTATCATTACATATCAATAAAATATTTTCTTTGCTTCGTCATGCTTTATTTTATTTATTTTCATTGATGCAACAAGGTAAATTATTTTAATTTTTTATTTCATAAGTTATATAGAATGATTCAATCAACACTCTTGAAGTAGGAAAAAGAGAATGGAGTCTCAGATTATTAGTGCTTAAAACTAACCCTGTAAAATCTTATCAATCATTAACCAACACTGGACAGATAAGAAAGATATTATTTCTGCATTCTAAGGTAAATATTTTATTTAATTATTAATTTTGTGAAAAAATCAAATTTTATTTTATTTTATTAATTTTGATTAATTTTTTCTACAGGGAATTCAAATTTTAGCTACTATATTTAATGAAGTAATAGAATATTTCAAAAATTCTTTAAAGGTTGGAAAAACTTATCTTATAACTAATGGACGTGTTAGAGCAGTCAATGTTTCTTATTCTAATGGTCATGAGAGATTAGAGTTGAACCTCAATAAATATACAATGTTACACTTGTGGTGATATTGAAGATATTCAAACTATTAATAAGTAAGAATGATATTTATTTTAAATATTTTATACAATATTAATGATTGGTTGTTGCAATATTTTTAATTAGATATATAATATCTATGAATAATTTTATAATGTCTTTTAATTTATTTTATAGGTATAATGTCAATTTTAGTATAGTTAATATATATAATAAACCTTTGAAATAAACAAGGAAAAAAAAATTATATAACGAGTACAAATAACGGTTATCTATGTGCAACGCACATTCTAAAAAACTAATATATATATAAAATATCAGGTTGTTGCTTATATTATCAACACTAACGGGATGGAAAATGTTTTAGCTAGATGTTAAGTCAATATTTTTAAATGGCATCTTACAGGAGGAAATATATGTAGAGTAGCCCAAAGGATTTGTGAAGCAAAGTGAAGAAAACATGGTCTACTTACTAAAAAAGACTCTGTATAGCTTGAAACAAGCGCCAAGAGCTTGGTATATTAGGATAGATGCACACTAATTAGACCTTAGTTTTGTTAAGCTTGTTTGAAGCCATTTTTTATGTGAAATATAAAGATAATGACACTCTCATTGTGTCTCTTTATGTTGATTATCTTTTGGTGATAGGAAATGATCCAAAGTTGGTTGAAGAGTTTAAAAAGGAAATTACGCAAGTTTTTGAAATGACAAATCTTGGTCTAATGAGTTATTTTCTTAGAATGGAGATTAGACAAGGAGAAAATGAAGTGTTCATCTATTATAAAAAAATGTTAAGGAAATCTTGAAAATTTTTCAGATAGAAGAATATAAGGCGACAAACACACCAATGAATCAAAAGGAAAAGCTAAGGGAGGAAGACGGAGATGATAAAGTTGAGGAAAGTTATTATAGGAGTTTGATTGGATGTGTCATGTATCTCATGACAATAAGACTTCACATTCTATTTGTTATAAGTCTCTTATCTCAATTTATGCATTGTCCTAGTGAAATGCATTTAATTGCAATAAAAAGAATATTAAGGTATGTCAAAGGTACTGTTGATTATGGAATTAAGTTTAAAAGGTGTAAAAATTTGGAGCTATATGGTTTTTTTTTAGATAGTGATTGGGCTGGATCAGCTAATGACTTAAAAAGCACCTTAGGATATTGTTTCAATCTAGGCTCAAGAGTTTTCCTATAGTGTTCCAACAAGTAAGAAATTGTAGCACCATTTACTGCAAAAGCAGAATTTAGAGCAACAACAACAACTACAAATTAAGTTGAAGAAATCTTGTGTGATTTACGCATGGAGCAAAAAGAAAGCACTAAAATTTTTGTTGACAATCAAGTTGATGCTGCAATTTCAAATAATCCAATTGTTAGAGATGCAATTACGACAGCTTGCAATTTAGTCTTCGTCTTTAGTAGTTTCCTATTTTATTTTTAGTAGGAGATCAACTATTTAGTAGTCTTCTTAGTTAGTAGTTTCCTATTTCTCTTTTAGTAGGAGATCTCCTACTTAATAATTTTTCTATTTAGTTGTCTTTCTATTTACTAGTCTTATCATTAGTAGTTTTCTATATATTTTTTTTTTGTAGGAGATTTGATTCTAGTAAATTAACTTGAATTAGAACTTGTATTCCTTTGTAAATTGGAGGCTTTAATCATGAAATAAATGAAGCAGAATTATTATCAACTAAATTGAGATCGAGACTCTCTCTAACAAGTCTAAGGTTAGAGCTCCCTTTCCAAAGAGCTCACATTCTTTTTCTTTTCAATAATCATAGATCAAGGAAAGAACAAACCAAAAACAAAAGCTTTAACTTTTGAATTAGATTTTACTCTTAACAGACTTGTGACTAGATCTTGGATACGTGAACATAACAACTTGGTTCAAAGCCAAACATCATGGGAAATTCAATCAACAATATCAAAGCTCTTTTACAAGAACTACAGGCATATAATGAAGTTTGAATGCTCCAAGTTAAATCTTGACTTGAAACCCAACTGCAGAATCTAACTTGACAAGTGCAGGAACTTCTTAGCGAATCAACCAGAAATCGAAATAAGGGAATCAAGGAGATAAGCAATAATTCAACCTTATAAAACAAAAATGGTGGAGTTGAGGAAAGTTTAAGACGCGTGTTGCTTCCATGATAATACCGCGATACACCAAATTGGATTTCCTTACATATATAATGGGTCTGCTGATCCATTAAGTTGGCTTCACAAGTGTGAAAAATTTTTCCTTAATAACAAAATGCAAGAGGTTGATAAGGTGGGTTTGGCAGCATTTCATATGGTTGGAGAAACATAACTATGGTATTACAGACTGGAGCAAGAAGAACCTAGAATCTCATGGGAAATTTTCGAAAGTTATTGCAATCTTCATTTTGTTTCGCCCATGAAGAACAATCCTTTGGATGAATTAATCAATCTAAAACAAATAAGTTCTGTGGAGGAGTACCAAAGGCAATTCCAAGTACTATTAGCAAGGGCTACAACAATCAAGAATGACTAACAAGTCAATCTTTTTACCATCAAATTATCAGAATCCATAAGGTTGGATATCGAACTGCATAATCCATTTAATTTGGTTACTGTAACTTCATTTGCCAAAGCCATCTCATCTTTTTCTACAAATCTCTTATATCATCCCTTTTGGTCTACTTTGTTTTTGTCCAAAAGAGCAACAACACATCCATCTTTAACTAGCACAACATGTATCTTCAATTTCCAAAGTGCAAAAATTGCTCCATCAAAACATTGGATTTCAAACTTTGTTGTGTTCTTTGTGGCCATTGTTATTGAAAGATGAACAAATTTAAAGAACTCTTTCTACTAAAAAACCAAGCTTCAATACCATACTGTTGAATCAGGTCTTTAGTATTGAGAATTTGTTTTAGAAATAATTATAAAGAAAAAAAATACAAGAACACAAGTTTACATGGTTCAACCAATAAGACCTATGTACAGGGGCTAGATCTCTATAATCTTATATTAATTAAGAAATAAAGTTACAAGAGGATAAAAATACTCTCCAAGAGATTGAACTAAAAAATGACCCATTTTTATAGATAGTTCACTAGTAGTTTCTAGACACCGGTTATTATCTTCTATTTTTTATGAAGAACATGTACTAATGGATAACATGGAGGTTGTGTGTGCAAAATAGAACTTTATTGGAGACATAATGGAGGTTGTGGAGTTCTCATGTTCCTAAGAAAACTCAACATCAATTACATTTTTCATATTTTTATAAAATATTTATAGTTTTCTAATTCATGGATGTTTGTAGAAATTTAATTCAAACTAAATTTATAGTTTTTTTAATTCACAGACATGCATAGAAATTTAATTCAAACTAAATTTATAATGGGTCAGTGGAAAATTTAAATTGAACATACAAGTATTCAAATCAATCAAATTTATGAATATAATTTAGTTTGCTTTAGATGGTTTAATATGCTTTTACGAATTATATATTTTATAAATATATGAAAATTAATTTGCACTTTATTTGGCTTTCTCAATAAAATTGAAAAATACATTTATTTAATGTTTTCTCCAATATTAAGTTTTACTATTTTAAGTCTTTACTACATTTATTAATTTGGAATTAAATAACAAAAATAAATATTTTGAAATATCAAAGAAAAAAGAAATAAAGTTTAATTTGATATCTAAATTTATTTAGCATGATAAAAAATGTCAAATTTGAACTTGTAGACTAATTTAGCTTTTGAATTTGTTTAAAATAATTAAAAATGTTAGATTTTACTTTTTAAGCCAATTAAATCACTGAATCTATTTTGATTTTTTTCTCAAATTAATAAGTTAATTCAATTTAATATAATTGACTTTTGTCCCTTCTTGTTCTATATTCAAAACACTTAAATCAAAATTTTGTAATACCTCTGAATAGAAATTTAAAATAAAAAAATCTATTTTAATTTAAATTTATAGTGTAATATTGTCAAATTTGAACTTGTAGACTAATTTAGTGTCACGACCCGTTTCCATGGGCCGGACCGGCACTAGGACCTGGGTAAGCTTAAGGCCTCCGAGGCCCGTAGTAAGCCTAATATTTGATTTCAACACCATAATTACATGAAAATATTCTACAAGTTGGCCCATTATATTTTTAGTGATTCAAACTATTATAAGGCCTTACTTCATTCAACTAAATCATTCCCATAAAAATTTTACATACACTTAACATTATTATTACAATCATAAATCTTAACATAACTGCGGATTTTCTACTACTGTATTATTACAAAGAATGCTAAATAATTCTATCTTATACATTTACATAATCCTTTAAATAACCTCTAAGGAAAGAAAACTAATGCTCCAAATATACTCAACCGAGTCACAATTTCCTGAAACAACATAAGGGATAAGGGGGGAAAAGGGGTGAGTTTAAAACTCAGTGAATAATAACATATGATACCAAACCCACACATTCACACAAATGATACTTAAGGCATTCTAAATGGACATTCTCCATTCACACAATGACAATCATATCACCCACAAACAACTGCAACCATATGCACATCAAGTGGTTGTTAGTCAGTGAAATCACCA
>CANUEX010008919.1:0-13528 GCA_948099535.1 Jatropha multifida
ATGCCAAATCAATTCATCCTCATAAGAATCAAAGATTAACAAATAGACTACTTTTAAGCATGCCAAATAAAAGCAAAAGAGCTCAAAGAAACACAAATGTGACATTCATAACACTAACTTCAATCAATACAACCAAATTCATAAAAATTTCCCAAAGTATACTCAAGTTCACAAAAACACAAACATCACTACATAAATCAAATAGGCATATACTTGTAGAGCACTAACCTCAAATCTCATAATAGCAAATCAAACTTTCGGCAATTATGCCTTCCCTTTGCCCTTATCAACCTTAGAAGGTTCACCCTTCTCTATGGGTATAAAAAACAAAACAAAACACAGACATCAACCATTAGGGATTTGAAATCTCTTGACATTAACGACTCCAATAACACAATCAAATTAAAGAACAACATATGGATTGCAAAATAGAAACTTACCTTGATTATGGAATGCCTTTTTGTGATCACAGCCTAATTGCACCTCACTCTTCTAACTTCAATCACTATTCTAACGTTGCTAACTCTCAATTTCATATGATTGTAGATTCCAATGGTCAAATCACAGGAATAGAAGAAGATCTGTCTTTCTCCCCTTTTTTTTCTCTCCTGTGCGAGTGTGTGTGAAGAGAGTGGCACTCTCTTTCCAAACGAGGGTGTCGACCACTCTTTTAAATTTTAGGTTAAAATATATTTTTTTTATTTTATTTTTTTTTCCTTTTATTTTTTAAAAAACACAAAATGGCCCATAATTAAATGAGCCCATTTATTTAAAACCCATTTATGAAATACCATTGATATAATTAAAACTATTCTTTAACTAGTAATCCTTAAATAATAAATGAGGAACAGTAATAATCAATAAATCTTATTTGAAAATCATATCCCAATAATTGAATCCAATACCAAATTAATTATTTTATTACCCAAATCAAATCAATTTAGGAAAAGTATTTCAAAATCAATTTAACACCATTCTATCCCCCATTTCCAAATATCTAGGTGCAACTAGAACCATATCATATTAAATTCCGTAACCAGGCTTCCTAAGGCACAACTTCCCAATTTGCAATCCAGACACCATTAAATGCACGAATAATCAAACAAATAACCTATAACGTATAAATTACCATCTAAACAAAATAATTATGAAAATAACCTATCTGAATTGAAATTCATACCAATACCTCAATTTGGTACCAATTAGCAATCTAGTAGTCAGTATTCATAATTCCAGAAATCAGGGCATTACATTGGAGTTGAAATTTGGAATCAAAAGCTCAACATGGCCAATTCAATAAAGTACACAGCTAGGCCGTGTCAAACGCCACGACCGTGTCATAATGAAAGTTGAAAATTCCAGTGGGTTGAATTCAACCATTTAGCCTGTGTAGATTTGAAGCCTAGGCATGGCCTATGCATAAGAGTGTATGAGAATAGTAAAAGGGTCCACCTTATCTATATTCCAACCCTATTTGATGAAAGAAGACTCCTATTTAAAAAGAAATTCAACTCAAATCAGTTTCCTACTCAGATAATAGTTCCTCATAATTGGGTCAATCATTTTCCTACTCAGATTTGAAGACACCCTACGAAGTCTATATAAAGAGAGATCACCACAACAATTAAACATCATCGAATCTCAAATCTTAGATCTTTGTTCTACTCTTTTTCTTAGTTTTCTTTCTTTTAAGACTTCGAGCATTCAAGTTGTGTAAAGAATTAAGGAAACCGTCTATGTTATTCGTTGATAAGTTTTTATTTCTAAACTCTCAATCTTGTTTTTATTCTTCATTATTCATATTGATTATGGAATTATTTTCAAGTTTAATTGAGTTTTATTTAATTACTATGTCGAACTAAACTCTCATGCTAGGGATTTGATGTAGTTTAATTTCTCTTCCAATTTATGATATTAGATTCATTTTTCCTTATTCAAGATATAATTTATTGTTGATCTTAAAGCTTCTAGCAGAGTTTCTCCCCTGGATTGAAGAAGGGTTTTTGATAAGAAAAAGGTAATAAATTACATAAGAATAATAACTTGATGCAGAAGCTACATGGTTTGACTCATGAGGTGTTTTCATAAGCTAATGACCTTAGGTTATGAATTGTTAAAAAAACAATAAAATTTAATGATTTAAATCATATTTGATTGTACTATTAGGAGATAGGTAATTGGACGGGGTTAAAATAGCTAACAATACATCAAGAGAGCTTGTTAGTGGTTATAGGGTTGTTTTTCTTACTTGAACAATTAAAATTGATTAACAAACTAATAAAATATATTGGATAGAATTAAGTGAAGTCAAAATCCCAAGTGGTTTTTAAACCTTGATTTCTTTTCATCAAATATTCTTGTTTGAATTCTTTTATATTATTTTATTTTATTTTACTCCTTTAATTTTTAAAATTATTCTCTTTATTCTCATTTAAATAATAATAGGATAATATAATTTTTGTACTTGGTATACAATTTTTGTGGGACGATACTTTACTCACTCTTTATTTCTTATTGTGATTTCACATACTTACGAAAAAGCGTTGTCAACTAACTCGGATTTAAACTAGAAACAAGGTTTGGGAGTTAGGTACGATATAGGAAGGTGTCAAGCACCACCATCACCCAGTTAAACCAGACTCCTCATTGTCCAAAGATTCACAATTAATAATAACGCGATTAACCAAAAAATGAGATGTAAATATTTTTATGCAATTTTGGAAAACTATGTCAATTAAACAAATTATTGGAAATCATTAATTAAAAATGAAAAAAAAAGAGGGAGGAGAAAAGAATTACATTCCATACCTAATTGTATAATCTACCCATTGCCCTCATAACTTTCCCAATTCCCTAATAATTATTACATATGAGCATTTATTGAGATCCGTTAAGATCTCTTTACATTTTGCAATAATACAACACCAAAGCAAAACAAAAATGAACATCCATATAACCAACAAGCACAAAATAATAAAAGGAAAGAATAATAAAGTGCTTGTAATATAAAGAACAGTCATTAAAAGACAAGAATTTAAAGGTTAAAATGGATTTAAGTGGTCTTGATGTTCATCATAAATGATAAACAAATGCACTAATCATTGCTCTTAGTCTTGTTCTTATTATTTATCTTATCCATATGTGGCCAAATACGCATCCAGACCACTTAAGGTTAGAGCTTGGTCACTCGATCTCTAGATCGGGGCCATTTATTGATTATTAAAGAAATTGAACATTTTAATTCAAGGACCTAGCGCCATAGGGAGCTATGGCATGTACCGCATGTAATGGCGTAAGGCCCTTCAAAGATTAGAAAGGCTTCAGACAAGATATAAGTCCAAAATAGGGGATTCTGGGGTTTTGTGGCGAGAGCCACTAGCTTAGGCCGTGCACCATAAAGGCATAGAAAGTCCATTGTCATTTATCCTAGGTTTCCTTCACAACCAGACCCACAATAGGTGTGTAAAACATCGAAAAGGAAAAGAAAAAGATGAAGGAGTGAGTTTAAGATTCTCAAAAACTACCGTTTGATGATTTCTTTGAAGATTGATTTAAAAATGGATGAAGAAACCCAAACACTTGGTTCTTAATCTAATAATCTGAGATTTAAGATTGATTAATATGTCTTTTGGGATTTCTAACTAATCCTTGAGGGTTTTTATCACAAAAGAATGATGGGTCTCAACTTTAATCTAAGGGTAACACAAGTTGCCTTCGATTCTAAGTTTGAGTTTTAAAAGATCCTGAGTTTCCCCAAGGTGTTAAAAATTCCTCCCCTAAAGCATACTCCCCAATGCCTATTTATAGGCAAATGAGGGTGGGTGTCTCCATTTAGGGTTGACGTGGCAAAACTGCCATTAGCAGGACCCATAGTGGGGCTAGGTCCATTTTTATAAAATCAAAATTGGTGGAAGCCTCTTGTCCAATGCTGGCAGAGGTCCCCAGTGATTGCCTGGATAACACCATTGCCTGGGGTGATCGGCACCTCCACCTAGCTAGGCTGCACCGGTTGGGGCAAATGACCAATGTGCCCCTCCCCTTTAGTTTTAGGAAGTTTGGGCTTTCAGGAGTCCGTTTGAGGCCCAAACGACATTTGATCAAACTGATTCTCCTTCTATTGGAATCATAACGGAATTTCCTAGAGATTGGTGCTAAAATCATGGTCAACAATTTGCCCCTCTGAGAGATCGAAGCTGATCAAGGTCCAATGTAACACCCACCGCCCGATCCCGGAGGACCAAATGACGAATGCCACATTCGGTGCTAGAGCATCGTCTTATCTTACTTAATAATTCTATATCATATATTAGAAGTGGCTAAGTTTTCATAAGGAGGCAAGTAATATTTTTTTTAAAACAAGGTTTAAGGTAATTCCTACGGAAAATTCGCAAGAGTTTCCCTTAAAAATCAACTTGTCACACAAAGAAAATAGAAACACTTCTAATATTTATTCCTCCAAACCCTAGAACTCCAAATCAATATAGTAAATCACACAGCACTTCTAAATTCTCACATCAATCAACTTAGGTTTTATCATATTATACTACCATTCATTCAAAGAATTGATTACTAATAATCATACACCTTAAATTCACATAAAGATAAAACTTCTTAATAAATCAACTATTTCATTAATTTACAACTTAACGTATACAACCTCAATCTTTTTACAATATTTTATACATGCCATAGTAAATCCTAATACATATCCTACCCAAAAATAGAGTCTCTTCTCTGATGCTACGTCTCTAGTCTTCAGGTAGCACCCACTGCTCTAATCCTGTGCATGACAAAAATCAACACGCTGAGTATATCACTTAGTGATGCTAAATATCTTAATAAAATAATAGAGGTTGCCTAAGCAACAAACTTAATAGATAACTTAAAAATATTAAAATTAAATACAAAATACTAATAGCATACAAATCAAATAAATAGATTCCGAAACTCATAAATAAGTTCATGCTTAAGCAGAAAATCATAGTTTGACAAATGTAAGAAAATTCCTATAAATACAAATACATTTCCATTTCTTTTTATACAGAACAGAGTATATTCTTAGTTAAGGGCTCATACGTATTATGAGAGAAATATAATCAGATTCGATTACGTAGATATCAGAATAGAAATTTGGCCGGTGAAAGCGCCACTGGATGTGGTCTGTGAAAGCACCACTAGAAAATTGGCCTATGAAAGCACCACCAGATGTGGTCTGTGAAAGCACCACCAAAAAATAAGCGTGTCCGCTTATCCAGAAAGACATTCAGAGCCTAGCATATGATCATAGCATAATAGAACAGAAGGCTGATAGCCGAGTATGCTTATGACCGGAATAAACCTCATCTTACTACATTTCAATCATGCATACTTGAGCCCAAAATAAATCTATTCTTTAACAAATAATCTTATTTCTTATACATAATTCCTTAGTAATACATTTCATAACTTAATACTTATTACTTCAAAAATTCCTTAACTTACAACTTGAAAAATTCATCAAAGTCTTCTTATATTCCAACCAAAAACCATATTTTCACAATACCCTATATATATAGTTTTAAATACTTAAAAATCAACCTTTAAAGAAACAAAAACATGCCTTACCACCTTAGGGTGGTACGGCCTCTTTAGGTCCATAAAGGGGAAAGAGATTCCTTTCCACCAAATACCATTTTTCAAGCTAAAAACATTTAATCAAAACATTAAAACCATTACTTAAAAACATTTAGCCTTAAAACTCATCTTTTACACATTCAAACCTTCTTTAAGTCTTAGAAAAATACTTAAACATTCAAATACCAAGTAGTGGTTTAAAGTATCATTAAATTACTTAAAAATAAACTCATTAACATTAAAAGAACACAAAAGTATGAAGCAAAAATTCATGCCTTTCCTCCTAAAGAGGTTCGGCCAAGTGAAGGGGAAAGAGAAGGGGATGTCCTTCTTCCCATTCAAGCATTTCATCATGTTTAGAAAACATGGAAAATCATATAAAAACTACCAATTAAGCAATTCCCCAACAAAATCACAAAGAACTCAAAATTCATTCAAAACCTAAAAATTTGAAACTTAAAGAAAATGAAACGAAAGTGTAATATTATTGCACTAATCTTTAAAAACAAGCTTAAAGAAGCTTGGAGAACCTCAATCCTTGGATTTACCCTTCCCTTTTGAGCATGGTTCTCCAACCTCTTCAAAGTAGGAAAAATTAACATAAGAATCAAGAAATGACACAAAGAGAAGATGGAGCATAATTTAATGCATCAATTACGTGTCTAAACCATGAATTCTACTTACTAATTCACAAAATCTAAAAACCACAGTTTACTTGTTTTTGGTAGAAACTCCAAATTCTTTAGCTTATGGACTCCAAATTCTCACTCCTTAGCTTAGGTCTTAGTGTTTGAATACTAATTCAAGGTTTAAATTTGGTGATTTGGTGAAGTTTAGAAGTAGATAAATGAGAGAAAATGGAGGAGAGAAGAGAGAGAAGTTGGCGTGGAAGAGGTGGAGAAGAAAGAGGAATGGTGTTGCTTTTAAGTAGAAAAGTCAAACTTGACTTTCTAATTTTATGCCAAATGAATGGCTATGATCAAATCTCTAGTATTCTCATCCAAGGGCTCTAATTATTCCTCAAATAATTCTCCTCTAATTGTTATTTAACTCCACCAATTAATTAAATTAATTCCATGAAAATAATTCCTCAATTATACCTTAACATATTACACTAGAAAACACTATTCATTAAATACCTTAGTTCTCCAAAAATATTCATGAAATATTTTCTACCCAGCTAAATCATGCAAACATGCTCCAAAAATATTAAATAGAATATTAGATATGCATAGTAATTTTTTTGGACCAAAATAATACCAAGTCCCGGGCTGATGGTATTATTCACAAACTGGTAAATTACTATTACTGACACTAAAAAATAGACTATTATAGTTCTCCCCCCCTTAAAAGAAATTCATCCTCAAATTTCACCTGATATAAATAACTGAGGGTGCTACTGTCTCATAAGATCTTCCCTTTCCCACGTAGCTTCCTTTGTCTTATGATTCCTCCATAGGACCTTCACTAGAGGTATTCTCTTATTCCTTAATTGTTTGACCTCTCTAGCAAGTATCCTTACGGGTTCTTCCTCATATGTTAGATCCGGCTCGATGGTGATAGACTCAACCGAAATAACATGCGTAGGGTCTGATCTGTATCTCCTCAACATGGACACATGAAAGACATTATGTATCTGATCCAAGTCTGGTGGTAAAGCTAGTCTATAGGCTAATGGTTCCACACTCTCTAAGATCTCGTATGGACCTATAAACCTAGGACTAAACTTACCCTTCTTACCAAACCTCAAAACTCTCTTCCATGGAGATACCTTTAAGAACACTCTATCACCTACTGAATACTCGATATCCTTCCTCTTCAGATCAGCATATGACTTCTGACGATCTGAAGCCGCTTTCAACCTTTCCCTAATTACCCTAACCTTATCCTCTGCATCTCATATCAAATCAGAACCCACTATCTTACTCTCACTAAGCTCCGTCCAACATAGAGGTGTCCTACATCTCTTACCATACAAAGCCTCGAATGGAGCCATCTGAATACTCGACTGATAACTATTATTGTAGGCAAACTCAACAAGCTGAATATACTTCTCCCAATTGCCCTCAAACTCTATCACACAAGCCCTCAACATGTCTTCAAGCACCTGAATCTCCCACTCTAACTAACCATCTATCTACGGATGGAAGGCTATGCTGAAGTGCAGTCTAGTACCCAAAGCCTCGTGTAGTTTCTTCCAGAACCTCAAAGTAAACCTCGAGTCTCTATCAGAGATAATAGAAGAAGGAACTCCATGAAGTCTCACAACCTCATCAATGTAGAGCTCTGCGTACTGCTCCATAGTGTAGTCGGTCCTAACAGGAAGAAAATGTGCTGATTTAATCAATCTATCGACTATAACCCAAATAGCATCTTTCTTCCTAGGTGTAGTATGCAAACCAACCATAAAATCCATATTGATCCTATCCCATTTCCATTTTGGAATACAGATAGGGTGTAGCAAGCTCGATGGGACCTGATCTTCTGCCTTAACCTGCTAACAGGTCAAGCATCTCGATATAAAATCCGCAATATCCCTCTTTATAGCTGGCCACCAATACTGTACCCTCAGATCCTAATACATCTTATTACTGCATGGATGCATAGAATACAAACTACTGTGGCCTCCTCTAAGATACTCCTCCTCAAATCTGAGATCTTAGGCACACAGATCTGATCCCCAAAGTATAAGTAGTCATCTCTAATCCCAAATCTCTTCTTCTTACCCTCTCTGACTAGGCCTTTCCACAAGGCAATAGTCTCATCACCCTACTGTGCATCTCTAATCTGCTGAAGTAGGCTAGGTCTTACCCTGAGCTCTACTATAAGAGCACCATCTCTAGCCACTAATAACTGAACATTCAGAGCACGAAGGGCAACTAAAGACTTCCTGCTGAGTGCATTTGTCACTACATTAGCTTTACCCAGATGGTAATCTATAGTGAAATCATAATCCTTAAGTAGCTCTAACCATTTACGTTGCCTCAGGTTAAGCTCTCTCTGCGTAAGTAGATACTTAAGACTCTTATGATCCGTATACAAATGGCATCTCTCACCATACAGGTAATGCCTCCAAATCTTCAAAGTGAAGACAATAGCTGCTAACTCCAAATCATGGGTAGCGTAGTTCTTCTCATGAGGCTTAAGCTGTTGAGAAGCATAAGCAACTACCTTGCCCTCCTGCATAAGTACACAACCCAACCCATTATGTGAAGCATTACTATAGACATTATATGGTTTGCCTAGAGTTGGCTGTGTCAAAACTTGAGCCTCAGTAACCATCGCCTTAAGCCTCTCAAAACTACTATGGCATCTATCAGACCACTCAAAACAGACATCCTTATGAAGAAGTCTAGTCAAAGGGGCTGCAATAAGAGAAAACCCATTGAAAAACCTCCTATAATATCTAGCCAAACCTAAGAAACTGTGGATCTCTGTGACATTCTTAGGTGGCTCCCAATCAAGTACTACCTTAATCTTCTTCGGATCTACCCAAATATCCTCTGCAGAGACGACATGCCCTCTGAGCGTAGCATACAGTTGTCGGTCTCTCAAAGTCTGCAAAACTATCCATAGGTGATGATCATGATCCTCTCTAGTCGGAGAGTACACCAAAATATCATCAATGAAAACCACCACGAACTGATCCAAGTAAGGATGGAAGATTTGATTCATCAAATCCATGAACACTGCTAGAGCATTAGTCAACCCAAATGGCATCACCAAAAACTCACGGTGGCCATATCAAGTCCTAAAAGCAGTCGTAGGCACATCCAATTCTCTAACACCCAACTGATGATACGCTAATCTCAAATCAATCTTCGAGAACATTGTGGCCCCTCTCAATTGATCAAATAAATCATCTATCCGAGGTAATGTATAACGATTCTTCACTGTCACCTTATTAAGCTGCTTTTATTCAACGCATAATCTCAAAGTGCCATCCTTTTTCTTCACAAACAATACTGGAGCGCCTAAGGGGATATGCTAGGTCGAATAAAACCCTTTTCAAGCAACTCCTGAAGCTGAATCTTTAACTCTCTCAACTCAATAGGAGCCATCCGATGTGGAGCAATAGATATCGGTGCAGTACCCGGCATAACCTCAATATTAAAATCAACCTCTCTCGCAAGAGGTAAACCTAAAAACTCCTTGGGAAGCAGATTCGGGAAGTCACATAACGTTGGAATCTCATAGCCACTGGCAAATCTCTGCTCAGGCTCAAGTACATAGGCTAAGAATGCCTCACATCCATGCTGAATCATCTTTCTAGTAGTAGTAGCAAAAATAACAATAGAGAGGTAATCCAACCTCTCACCCACAACTACTATCTCCTCTCCAGACGGAGTCTAAAGTGTAATCCTCTTACATCTACAATCAATAATAACCCTATGTCTAGACAACCAATCCATACCCAGTATCACATCGTACTCCCGAAAAGGCAACTCTATCAAATCTCCCTAGAATACATGCCCATGAATGACTATAGGGCAATCTCTAAACACATGGTCAAGTACAACACTCTGACCCAAAGGACTTGTGACCTCAATACTGTGCTCTAGTGTGTTAGCATGCATACTACCTAGTCTACCCACATGTATACATATATATGAATGCATCGAGCCCGGATCAATTAAAGCAAGTACAAAAGTGTCAAAGATGGAGAATGTACCTGTGATGACATCTGGAGCATCCTGCTCCTCCCTAGTCCTGATAGCATAGGCCCTGGCTGGTGCTCTAACCTCCGGTTTATCCACTATCTCAGAAACTGGCCTCTGACTCCTAGTACCATGTGCATCACCACGGCCTCTACCTCTACCTCTCTGAACAAAGGGAACTGGCCTCCTGACCTAGCGAACCGAGCCTGTCGCTGTCAACGGGTAGTCCCTAATCATATGCTTAGTGGATCCACATCTAAAACAAGCGCCCGTGGCTCTCTTGCACACCCCATAATGTCTACCGTCAATAGGTCCACAAAGGGAAAAGAGATTCCTTTCCACCAAATACCATTTTTCAACCCAAAAAAACTTAATCAGAACATTAAAATCATTACTTAAAAACATTTAGCTTTAAAACTCATCTTTTACACATTCAAACCTTCTTTAAGTCTTCAAAAAATACTTAAACATTAAAAAACCAAGTAGTGGTTTAAAGCATCATTAAATTACTTAAAAAAAACTCATTAACATTAAAAGAACACAAAAGTATGAAGCAAAAATTCATGCCCTTCCTCCTAAGGAGGTTCGGCCAAGTGAAGGGGAAGGAGAAGGGGATGTCCCTCTTACCATTCAAGTATTTCATCATGCTTAAAAAAAATGGAAAATCATATAAAAACTACCAATTAAGCAATTCCCCAACAAAATCATAAAGAACTCAAAATTCATTCAAAACCTAAAAATTTGAAACTTAAGAAAATGAAAGGGGAAGTGTAATATTATTGCTCTAACCTTTAAAAACAAGCTTAAAGAAGCTTGGAGAGCCTCAATCCTTGGCTTTCTCCTTCCCTTTTGAGGATGGTTCTCCAACCTCTTCAAAGTAGGAAAATTAACATAAGAATCAAGAAATGACATAAAGAGAAGATGAAGCATTATTTAATGCATCAATTACCTGTCTAAACCATGAATTCTACTTACTAATTCACAAAATCTAAAAAACCACAACTTACTTGTTTTTGGTAGAAACTCCAAATTCTTTAGCTTATGGACTCCAAATTCTCACTCCTTAGCTTAAGTCTTAGTGTTTGATTACTAATTCAAGGTTTAAATTTGGTGATTTGGTGAAGTTTAGAAGTAAAGAAATGAGAGAAAATGGAGGAGAGAAGAGAGAGAAGTTGGGGTGGAAGAGGTGGAGATGAAAGAGGAATAGTGTTGCTTTTAAGTAGAAAAGTCAAACTTGACTTCCTAATTTTATGACAAATGAATGGCTATGATCAAGTCTCTAGTACTCTCATCCAAGGGCTCTAATTATTCCTCAAATAATTCTTCTCTAATTATTATTTAACTCCACCAATTAATTAAATTAATTCCATGAAAATAATTCCTCAATTATTCCTTAACATATTACACTAGAAAACACTATTCATTAAATACCTTAATTCTCCAAAAATATTCATGAAATATTCTCTACCCACCTAAATCATGCAAACATGCTCAAAAAATATTAAATAAAATATTAGACATGCATAGTAATTTTTTCGAACCGAAATAATACCAAGTCCTGGGCCGATGGTACTATTCACAGACCGGTAATCACTATTACCGACACTGAAAAATGGACCGTTGCATCCTATCTATCGAACCGCAATTTCAGCATTTGTGAAAGTAAATGTGGTCTAAAAAACATACCTGGAAGTCTATCACGATGTCTAGAACATCCTATGTGAGTCTCGGCTAATTGTCAGAAAATTTTTCTGAAGCTGATACAATTTATCTGGTTTTGTAGATACTTGTTTGTAATTGTCTATTAGATCAAAATGTATGGCTGAATCTAGAATTTTGTTACGGATGTTTTGACTGTGACATTTATTGATCGGAGTTTGGATGAGTCCTGAAAAATCTATTCTTCTAGGTAGGGGCAAGGCACGTCCTTCCTATTTTTTATAAATAGGGGAGTGGGGGTGACCTCATTTGTCACACCTCCACATTTGCTCTCCTCTTCCCCTTTTAGAGTTTTCTGAAGATTTCTACTTTCTAAAGGAGATGGCTCAGTAACCAAGGCGCACTCCCTTAATGACCTCCGACGATAATGATTTCATCCTGAAGGACCAGGAATCCCACCTCTCAATCATCGGGCAAAGCACGATACTTTTTTTTATTAGCCCTTATATTTTCTCTTTATTGTATTTTTGCCCCAAAATCTTTTCTACTTAGATTCTATGTTTGAATTTTGTCTCTGATTATAGACATAGCCTCCTTAGACCCTATAGGTAGTACCAGTAGGATTCCAATTATATTTTACTGTGTGATCCCTGGTTTATTGGGAAGATTACTATCTTGCCCTTGTGGCCTATTTCTAGCTCGAATTGGGACTTTTGACTTCCTATGACTCCGTGATCGGTCTTGAGAGGGGTCTGATGGGTCTGAATACCCTGTGGTTGGTATGAATACATGTAGTTGGTCTAAATGCCCTTAAGGTGGTCTGAACACCCTGTTAATGGTCTAAAAACCCTGAAGTTGGTCTGAATACCCTGGAGGTGGTCTAAATACCCTGTTAATGGTTTGAAGACCCTAGAGTTGGTCTGAATACCCTATATGTAACGGTCCAATTTTCAGAATCTTTTTTGATGTCGGTAATAGTGCTTACCGGTCTGTGAATAGCACCATCAGTCCTGGACTTGGTATTATTTCTGTCCGAAAAAATTACCACAAGTGTCTAACATTATAATTAATATTTTTGGAGCATGTTTGCATGATTTAGGTGGGTACTGAATATTTTCGGAGCATTGCGTCAACTAGGGAATATTATTTTTATTGTGGTATATTGACGAATAAATGGTGAATTATTTTTTAGGAGTTAATTTAATTAAATTGAGGAGTTAAATAATATTTGGAAATAAATTATTTGAGAAATATTTAGAGCCATTGGTTGAGATTACCTAAGACTAGATCTTGGCCATTGATTTAGCATAAACCAAGGAATCAAAGTTTGACTTTGCTACTTAACCAAGTGACATTTTCTCTTTCTTCTCCATCTCCATCTCCCTCCATGCCATTTTCTTCTTCCTTCTTCCTCCATTTTCTTTCATTTTCTTACCTCCAAATACCATGAAATTACCTAATTAAATTATAGAATCTTGATTAATCCTTAAGAATTAACTAGTAGAAGCTAGAATTGGGAGTTCTTAAGCCTTGGTTTTGGAGTTGCCATTAAAGGAGGTAAGTTGTAACTTTTGGGTTTTGTGATTTATTAAGTATAA
>CANUEX010008965.1:0-23510 GCA_948099535.1 Jatropha multifida
CATTGTCCCCACAAGTACTTATAAGCTTGAATGGCATCACCATACACATCCAAACTTATACTAGTCAATATTTCACTTATGACTAGGGATATATATTATTATAAAGCAACATGCAAAAACAATATAATAATAAAAGTAACCTCTTTATTAATTAAATTCAAATAACATAAGGTCCAAACTATTAGCCTAGGGCATAATCACTAGCATCACATACGTCATTAATTCAGAAACTTAATGTATACAACCTCTTACAATATTTTTATACATGCCATAAGTATATCCTAATACATGTTCTACCCAAAATAAATTTTTCTTCTTTAATGCTACACCTCTAATCTTTGAGTAGCACCCACTGCTCATAACCTACATGTGACAAAAATCAACGCGCTGAGTATAACACTTAGTGGTGCTAAATAACTTAATAATACAATAATAAAGGTTACCTAAGCAACAAACTTAAAATATAATTTAAATTCTTAACTCATATATAAAAATACCGAAAGTATATAAATCAATTTTAAATATTCCAAAAATCATAAATAAGAACATTCTTAGAAATAAATTCATAGAATTGTTTTTGTAATAAAAATCATCTCAA
Source organism: Jatropha multifida (assembly GCA_948099535.1). Taxonomy (NCBI): domain Eukaryota; kingdom Viridiplantae; phylum Streptophyta; class Magnoliopsida; order Malpighiales; family Euphorbiaceae; genus Jatropha; species Jatropha multifida. The sequence continues at coordinate 599 of CANUEX010008965.1, forward strand.
GTGTAAAACCATTATGAAACATATATAAACCATAATATGTCAAATATAAGGAAAAATCCTATAAATACAAATATTTTCATTTTCCTTAATAATAAAATAGAATTTATTCTTAATTGAGGGCTCATACTTATACTGAGAAAAATATAATCAGATTCAATTTCAGAGATGTCGATTTGGCCTGTGAAAGCGCCACCCAATAATAAGAGCATCCGCTTACTTAGTTTTGTGGTTCCTCCATAGGACCTTTACTAGAGGTATTTTCTCATTCCTTAATTCTTTAACCTCTCTAGCAAGTATCCTTATGGGTTCTTCCTCATATGTCAAATTTGGCTCGATGATGACAGACTCAACTGAAATAACATATGAAGTGTCTGATCTATATCTTCGTAGCATGGATACATGAAAGAAATTATGTATTTGATCCAGGTCTAGTGGTAAAGCTAGTCTATAGGCTAATGGACCCACACGCTCTAAGATCTCATGTGGACCTATAAAACTAGGACTAAGCTTACCCTTCTTACCAAATCTCAGAACTTTCTTCCATGGAGAAACTTTTAAGAATATTTTGTCACCCACTGAATACTCGATGTCCTTCCTCTTAAGATCAGCATATGACTTCTGACAATCTGAAGCTGCTTTCAACCTTTCCCTAATGACTCTGACCTTATCCTCTGTATCTCAGATCAAATCAGGACCCACTATCTTATCCTCACTAAGCTCTATCCAACATAGAGGGATAACTGTTATTATAGGCAAACTCAACAAGCCGAATATACTTCTCCCAACTGCCCTCAAACACTATCACACAAGCCCTCACATGTCCTCAAGGATTTGAATCACCCACTCTAACTGACCATCTATTTGCGAATGGAAGGCTGTACTCAAGTGCAATCTAGACCCAAAGCCTCATGTAGTTTCTTTTAGAATCTCGAAGTAAATCTTGGATCTTTATTAAAAATAATGGAAGAAGGAACTCTATGAAGTCTCACAACCTCATCGATGTAGAGCTCTACATACTGCTCCATAGTGTAGTCGGTCATAACAGAAAGAAAATGCACTGATTTAGTCAATCTGTCGACTATGACCCAAATAGCATCTTTCTTCTGAGTTGTAGTAGGCATACCAACCGCAAAGTCCATGGTGATCCTATCCCATTTCCACTCTAGAATAGAGATAGGGTGTAGCAAACCCGATGGAACCTAATGCTCTGTCTTAACCTGCTGATAAGTCAAGCATCTTGATACAAAATCCATGATGTCCCTCTTCATAGATGGCCACCAATATTGTACCCTCAAATCCTGATACATCTTATTACTGCCTGGATGCATAGAATATGGACTATTATGGGCCTCCTCTAAGATACTCCTCCTCGAATCTGGGATCTTAGGCACACAAATCTGATCCCCAAAGTATAAGCAGTCATCCTCAATCTCAAACCTCTTCTTCTTACCCTCTCTAACTAGCCCTTTCCACAAGGCAATGGTCTCATCTCCCTGTTGTGCATCTCTAATCTATTGAAGTAGGCTAGGTCTCACCATAAGCTATGCTAAAAGGGTACCACCTCTAGCCACTGATAACTGAACATTCATAACATGAAGGGAAACTAAAGACTGCCTGCTGAGTGCATTTACAACTACATTAGCTTTACTCGGATGGTAATATATGGTGAAATCATAATCCTTAAGTAGCTCTAACCATCTACGCTGCCCCAGGTTAAGCTCTCTCTGTGTAAGTAGATTCTTAAGGCTCTTATGATCCGTATACAAATGGCATCTCTCACCATACAAGTAATGCCTCCAAATCTTCAAAGTGAAGATAATAGCTGCTAACTCCAAATCATGGGTAGGGCAGTTCTTCTCATGTGGCTTAAGCTATCGGGAAGGATAAGCAACTACCTTGCCCTCTTCCATAAGTACACAACCCAAACCATTATGTGAAGCATCGCTGTAAACATCATATGGTCTGCTTGAAGCAGGATGTGTCAAAACTGGTGCCTCAGCAAGCATCACCTTGAGCCTCCCAAAACTACTCTAGCACTTGTCAGTCCACTAAAATCAAACATTCTTATGAAGAAGTTTAGTCAAAGGGGCTACAATAAGAGAAAACCCCTTCACAAACCTCCTATAATATCCAGCCAAACCTAAGAAACTACAGACCTCTATGACTTTCTTAGGTGGCTTCAAATCAAGCATTGACTCAATCTTCCTCGGATCTACCCAAATGCCCTCTATGGAGACAACATATCCTAAGAAAGCAATCTCAGTCAACCAAAACTCGGACTTACTAAGCTTAGCATACAGCTGTCTGTCTCTCAAAGTTTGCAGAACTGTCCGTAGGTAATGATCATGATTGTCTCTAGTCGGAGAATACACCAAGATGTCATCGATGAAGACCACCACAAATTGATCCAAGTAAAGATGGAAGATCTGATTCATCAAATCCATAAACACTGTTGGAGCTTTAGTCAACTCAAATGGCTTCACCAAAGACTCATAATGGCCATATCGAGTCCTAAAACAGTAGTCTTAGGCACATTCGTGCCTCTAACACCCAACTGATGATACCCTGATCTCAAATCAATTTTTAAAACATTGTGGCCCCTCTCAACTCATCAAATAAATCATCTATCCGAGGTAATGGATAATGATTCTTCACTATCACCTTATTAAGCTGCATGTAGTCGATGCATAATCTCAACGTGCCATCCTTTTTCTTCACAAACAATACTGGAGCACCCCAAGGGGATATACTAGGTCGAATAAAGCCCTTGTCGAGCAACTCTTGAATCTAAATCTTCAACTCTCTAAACTCTATAGGATCCATCCGATAGGGAGCTATAGATATCGATGCAGTACTCGGCATAACCTCAATACTGAACTCAACCTCTCTTGCAGGAGGTAAACTAAGTAACTCTTTGGGAAACACATCTAGAAAATCACATGCTATAGGAATGTCCTGCACCCTAGGAGATCTTTGCTTTGGTTCGAGTACATAAGCTATAAATGCCTCACATGCATGTTGAATCATTTTTCTAGCAGTAGTAGCAGAAATAATATTTGAGAGGTAATCTAACCTCTCACCCACAACTATAATATCCTCACCAGACTAAGTCTGAAGTGTGATCCTCTTATGTCTATAATCAATAATAACCCTGTGTCCGGACAGCCAATCGATACCCAATATCACATCATACTCCTGGAAAGGCAACACTATCAAATCTCTCGAAAATACATACTCATGAATAACTAAAGGGCAATCTCTAAACACACAATCAACCACAACACTCTAACCTAAAGGACTAGTGACCTCAATGTTGTGCTCTAGTATGTTAGCATGCATACTACCTAGTCTACCCACATGTCTGCATATATATGAATGCGTGGAGCCCAGATCAATCAAAGCAAGTACAAAAGTGTCAAAGATAGAGAAAGTACCTGCGTGACATCCAGACCATCTTGCTCCTCCCTGGTCTTGATAGCATAGGCCCTCACCAGTGCTCTGACCTCCTCTCTATCCACTATTTCAGAAACTGGCCTCTGACTCCTAGTACCATGTGCATCACCACGGCCTCTGTCTTTGCCTCTCTGAACATAAGGAGCTAGCCTCCTAACCTGGCGAACCGAACCAGTCACTATCAATGGGCAGTCCCTAATCATGTGCTTAGAGGATCCACATCTAAAAGCACCCATGACTCTCCTACACACCCTAAAAGGTCTCCTACCACACTGGGTGCAAACTGGAATATCTGACCATGCGACACCTCTGCCACTAGCAATAGATGTAGCCTGAGGAGCTGATCTCGCATATATACCCTAGCCAAATATATGACTTGGTCTGAATCCCATCTATGGTGCACCTCTAAACCACTTGGTACTAGACTGGACCCCAGAAGTCTGTCCAGATGTAGCACCCTGAAACCTATTATACTGGCTACCCTGCTGGGTCCTCTAACCTCTAGCCTGTCTCTCTATCTGGATCACCTCAAGCTCTAAAGAAGCCTTCACCAATGAAGCTAGTGTGGTGTGAGGTTGGGATGTCAAGTGCATCCTATACTCATCAAGCAATCCCTTTCTGAACTGTTTACATCTATCCAACTTAGAAGTGATCAGTCTAGAAGCATACCTACTCAACCATAGGAACTCCCATTCATACATAGAAATAATCATCCAGCCCCTACTTAAGCTTGAGGAACTCTGCTATCCACTGATCTGTATAGAGCTCACCCACATATTTCTCCCAAAACTCAGATAGGAAGAAATCCCATGTCAAATCCTTAGCTCTGGCTGCCTTAATTACTAACACCCGCCATAAAAAAGCCTCTTCCTTTAGCAAGAAAGTAGAACAAATCAATTAGTCCTGAGGAGTACACTGCATCTGCTCCAAAATCCCCTCTGTAGCTCGGATCCAGAACTCTACTGTGAAAGGCACATCATCCTATCGACCCATAAAATCAAGAACACCATACTTCCTTAGTCTCTAAATAGGGAGACGAACTGTAATAGGGGCTGGTGCGACTGGACCCTAGGGAACAACTCCCGCAACCTGCCTCAAAGTAGCAACCAACTGCTGAACTAAGTCATCCTGATTAGGCCCTGTAGCCGAGGCGCGCTCTACATCAGAACCCAAAACACCACCAGCGGCACCACCAGTTGGTACACCACCGTCTAGAGGGGCATAACTGTCCACCTCCTCATCAGACAAATGTTGAGACATGACTTGAAACCTACAAAGACCAATAGGTTCGCATCAGAGAGAAATTCCCAAACAGACTAATATGGCATGTATTTTACTTAAATCACTTATATACCTACTCCAACCAAATAAATTCTCACACCTAGTCATAATCATAGAATCGCCTCTTTTCACTGGCACAGAAAATCTGAAATTTTCAAGTGACGAGGAGCAAAAATGTGTTTTATTATTATTGTGATCACACCCATAGATTGGGCTACCTACGTATCCCATACTTTTGGAACATATTTTCGGCCTTAACGATGACATAAGGAGTAATATTTCTGGTGCTAATGCCTGAATGCATTCGTACAATGTATCTTTTGAGTTGATCCAAGTTGCATGGATTGGTGAACTTGTTGCCATCTATATCTGACAGGATGACACCACCTTCGGAGAGGATTTTCTTCAGTATGTAGGGGCCAGCCCAGTTTGGCCTGAATTTACCCTAGGGATCTCGCACAGGAGCTCTGATTTCCTAGTGTACAAGACAACCCTCTCCAAGTTCCTAATCTCCAATTCTCCTATTAAAATGCCTGGCTATTCTCTGTTGGTAGCTCTGAATCTAATTAAGATCTTCTAACCTTTTCTCATCAATAGCTTTCAACTTGTTGTGATAGTTTTGGGCCCATTCTGTTTCAAGTAGTTGACTTTCTCTCATGACGCTGGATGATCCGATCTAGACTTTGATAGGAAGGACTTCTTCCATCCCATATACGAGTGAATATGAAACATCCGCTACCCAATCCTGGAGAACCAGACGGCGGACTCCACATTCGGTGCTGGAGCACTGCCTTATACCATTACTACTCTAGATTAGTAATTTAAAATTTTAAAATAGTGTTTAAGGAAATTCCTACAAAAAATTTCGCAAGAGTTTCCCCTAAAAATTAACTTGCCACATAAAGAAAATATACACACTTCCAATATAACTTCTCCAAACCCCAAAACTCCAATTCAACTCAAATCATAAGCAAGCACTTCTAAAATATACGATCAAATCATCTCATTATATTAGTAACCATTCAAGATATCTAAGCATATCATTATTCATGCACCATAAAAATAATCGAATAATAATAATTAATAGGCCACCGATTTCATTTAAAATTTATTCAAATACTTATAACCTCGGTAGGAGCCATTTGATATAGAGCAATGGATATCGGTGCAATACCCGGCATAACATCAATACTGAACTCAACCTCTCTCGCAGGAGGTAAACCAGGCAAATCCTCCGGAAACACATTTGGGTAATCACACACCATTGGAATCTCATCTACACTGGGAAGTCTCCGCTTAGGCTCGAGTATACAGGCTAGGAACGCCTCACAGCCATGTCGTATCATCCTCCTAGCGGTACTAGCTAAAATAACATTAGAGAGGTAATCCTTCCTCTCACCCACAACTACTATCTCCTCACCTGTCGGAGTCAAGAGTGTGATTCTCTTACGTCTACAATCCACAATCACACCATGATGAGACAACGAATCCATGCATAATATCACGTCGTATTCCCGAAAAGGCAACTCTATCAAATCTCCAGAAAATACATGCCCATGAATGACCAACGGGCAATCTCTATACACCCGGTCAACTACTACACTCTGATCCAGGGGACTAGTGACTTCAATATGTGCTCTAGTGTGTCTGCATGCATACTACCCAGTCTACCCACATGTATGCATATATATGAATGCATGGAGCCTAGATCACTCAAAGCAAGTACAAAAGTGTCGAAGATAGAAAAGGTACCTGCAATGACGTCTAGAGCATCCTGCCCCTCCCTGGTCATGATAGCATATGCCCTCACCAATGCTCTAGTCACTGGTCTCTCCACTGTCTCAAAAACTGGCCTTTGACTCCCAGTACCATAAGCCTCACTACGACCCCTACCTCTGCCTCTCTAAACAAGGGCGCTGGCCTCCCAATCTGGTGAGCTGGACTAGTCACTGTCATAGGACAATCCCTGACCATATGCTCGATGGATCCACATCTAAAGCAAGCTCTCATAACTCCCCAACACACTCTAACATGCCTCCTATCACATTGAGTGCAAGTCAGTAGACCTGGCCGTGCAGCACCTCCGCCACTAGCAACAGACGTAGCCGGAGGAGCTAACCTCTCAAATGTACCCCGACCAACTGTCTAACCCGGTCTAACCCCCATCTGCGGTCCACCTCTGAACCTCTTACCACCGGACTGGACTCCAAAAGTCTATCCAGACGAAACACTCTGAAATCTCTTATGATGACCACTCTGTTGGGTCCTCTGAACTCTAGACTGTCTCTCACCCCGGATAATCTCCAGCTCTGTAGCAGGCTTCACTAATGAAGCTAGTGTAGTGTGGGGCTAGGAAGTCAAATGTATCCGATACTCATCCAATAATCCCTTCCTGAACCGCTTACACCGGTTTGCCTCAGTAGGGATCAGCTTAGCGGCATACCTACTCAGCCGCAGAAACTCTCGCTCATACTCTGAGATAGTCATCCAACCCTATCTGAGCTCTAGAAACTCTTCTATCCTCTAATCAGTGTATAACTCCCCCACATACTTCTCCCAAAACTCAGAGAGGAAGAAATTCCAAGTAACATCTTCAGCTCTCGCTGTCTTGACCACAGATTCCCACCACAAATAAGCCTCCCCCTTCAGCAAGGAAACAACACATAACAGTCTATCTCGTGGAGTACACTGCATCTGGTCCAAAACCCTCTTCGTAGCCCAGAGCCAAAACTCTACTACAGAAGGGTCATCATCTCTCCAACCCATAAAATCCTCAACACAGTACTTCCTCAGTCTCTCTACTGGGGTCAGTGCAACTGGAGCCTGGGGAACTGCTCCCGTAGCTTGCCTCAATTCAGCTACCAACTACTGAATAAGATCGCCCTAATTCGGCCCCGTAGGACCCGCAGCAGCCCGCCCCGCAGCTGAGGTGCGCTCTGCATCAGAACCCAGAACACCACCAGCGACACCACCAGTTGGTACACGACCCTCTAACATAGCACCCTCTAGAGGGGCATAACTATCCACCTCCTCATCAGATAGATGCTGAGACATCACTGAAAACCTACAAAGACCAATAGGTTCGCATCAGAGAGAAGTTCCTAAAATAGACTATTGTGGCATGTATTTAACTTAAACTACTTATATAATTACTCCAAAATACATAAACTCTCACTCCAAATCACAAATCCTAGAATTGGCTAAACCTATGCCCTGATACCACTAAATGTAACAACCACCGCCCAATCTCGGAGAACCAGACGGCGGACGCCACATTCGGCGCCGGAGCACCACCTTATACCATTACTACTCTAGATCACATATTAGAAATGGTTAGATTTTCATAAGCAGGCAAGTAATTTAAAATTTAAACATAGTGTTTAAGGAAATTCCTACAAAAATTTTGCAAGAGTTCCCCTAAAAATTAACTTGCCACACAAAGAAAATATACACACTTTCAAAATAACTTCTCCAAACCCTAAAACTCCAATTCAACTCAAATCATAAGCAACCACTTCTAAAATATACGATCAAAACATCTCATTATATTAGTAACCATTCAAGATATCTAAGCATATCAATATTCATGTACCATAAAAATAATCGAATAATAATAATTAATCAGCCACCGATTTCATTTAAAATTTATTCAAATACTTACAACCTCAATATTATTCGCAATGAGTCTATACATGCCATAATTTACATTACATACATATCCTACCCAAAAAAAACAAACTACACTTCTATTCTAATGCTGCCTCTCTGGTCTTCGAGTAGCACCCACAGCTCACAACCTGCTCGTGATAAAAATCAAAGCACTGAGTGAAAGACTCAGTGGTGCTAAATAATGAACAATGAAAATAATACGAAAAACCAAATAATCATTCCTGAAAATGCTTTTAAATACTAAAATTCAATATAGGATAAATACCAAAATCCCATTAATTAAATTTGAACACTATGAAAACCATAAAAAGATTATAACACACATGAGTCCTCTTTTCTTTTAATTTACCAAAAATTCTATTTTTAGTTAAGGCTTATACCAACATAAAGAATGTAAGCAGATTTGATTGTGGCCTATGAAAGCGCCACCCCCATCACATAATCGTGGCCTGTGGAAGTGCCACCCCCCCATCATATAATCGTGGCCTGTGATAGCACCACTGTGGCCTATGGAAGCGCCACCCCCATCATACAATAAGCGTGTCCGCTTATTTATAAGGGCTGATAACCCGAGCATGCTCACATATCACAATACATCTCATCATATCACATATCTATCATGTATAGTAGAGCCTAAAATAAATGTGCTCTCCCACCATAAATCTTACTTCTCATGCACTAATTCCTTATTTAAAATATTTAAATTTAACACTTAATATTTCAAAATCACTTAGTTTACAACTTAACTCATCCATAAAAATCAATTCATGTTTCAAGTGAAAACCTTTCTTTCATAAAGCCTCCATTAAAAATACTAAACATCAACTTAAAACCACCTCTCAAAATCATTAAATTCATTTGTCAAACCATTAACCATAAAAACCCAAATTCACCATTTCAAAACCTTCTTTAAGTCATGAAAAATACTTAAACATTATAATTTAAATTCAAGCTTTAAACCATCACCAAATCACTTGCTAGTAAGCTTATTTAAATCAAAATCAAGCTTGAAAATTAAGAAAATCAAAATGTCCTTCATCATGACATGATTCGGCCATGTCTCAAAATCAAAGGAGGAAAAGGTTTCTTTCCCAATTCATTTCACAAATCATAAGAAAACACAATTCAAAACCCATTCAAGTTCAAATTTGGCATAAAAATCAAAGGGCACAAGGTGCCATTTACCTAGAGTGGTTCGGCCACTCCTAGTTGGAGGGGAAAGGGATGATTCCCTTCCCTTCCAAGCATTCTACCATGCTTAAAACTCATAGGAAAACTCATTAAAACCACTAAAATCTCATGTCCAACACATTTCACACACATTCACAAAAATTCATCAAAAACCTAAAAATTGAATACTTGAGAAATTGAATGGGGAAATGAGATAATAGAGCATTAACCTCTTGAATGAGCTTGAAAAAGCTTAGAGAACACTAATCCTTAGCCTTCTCTTTGCCTTTGGTGGAGGGTTCACCAATCTCTTCAAAGTAGGAAAAGAGCTCATTGAAATCAAAATTAACACTAGAAAAGAGAAGAGCATGGCTTAATGCATGAATTCCATGGCTAATCCTAGAATTAGACTTAAAAAATCACAAAACCCAAAATTTACAACTTACCTCCTTTAATGGCAACTTCAAAACCAAAGCTTAGGAACTCCAAATTCAAGCTTCTACTACTTAATTCTCAAGGTTTAATCAAAATCCTATGATTTAATTAGGTGGTTTAGTGGTATTTGGAGGTAGGAAAATGAAAGAAACATGGAGGAAGAAGGAAGAAGAAGTTAGCATGGAGGAAGAAGAAGGGAGGAGAGAGAAAGTGTTGGTGACTTAAGTAGCAAAGTCAAACTTTGCTTCTCATTTTATGCTAAATCAATGGCTATGATCAAGTCCTAGGTAATCTCATCCAACGGCTCTAAATATTCCTCAAATAACTCTCTTCCAAATATTATTTAACTCCACAATTTAATTAAATTAACTTCTCAAAAATAATTCACCATTTATTCCTTAATATATCACAATAAAAAATAATATTCACTAGTTGTCGTAATTCTCCAAAAATATTCATAAAATATTTTCTACTGACCTAAATTATGCAAACGAGCTCCAAAAATATTAAATAACATGCTAGACACATGTAATAATTTTTTCGGTTTAAAATAATACCATGTCCCGGACTGATGGTACTATTCACAGACTGGTAAATTACTATTTGTGACACCAAAAAACTAGATTGTTACAAAGGCGTTGCCCTGGTTGGTGTTTTAATGGAGGTTCTGTATCCCCATAAGGAAAATGGCAACTATTCATCCCAACTCTCGTGGTTGTCAATCATCTTCTGGAGGATGTTTTGGATGGACTTGTTTGCAGCTTCAACTGCTCCATTTGTCTGGGGCCTATATGGTGAAGAGTGATGGTGTTGGATTATGTACTTAGCCATTAGGAGGGAGACTTCTTTCTGAAAGTGAGACCCATTGTTTATTATGATCGCATAAGAAATTTTGTATCTGTATATGATGTTTGTTTGGATGAACTGAGCTACTTTTCTAGAGTTCAGAACATGGTAAGAAGTAGCTTCTACCCACTAAGTGAAGTAGTCCTGGCTACCAGGATGTTCTCATGCTAATTAGAGGACTTAGGGGTGATTCTGCCAATCACGTCGATTCCCCAAGTTACAAAGGGCCATGGTGTAGTGATAGGATGAAGAGTCATCAGGGGCAATTTCTAGAGCTTGGCATAAATCTGGCAATTATAACACTTCTGGACAAATTTGGTGCTGTCTAATTGCATGGTCAGCCAAAAATAACCCTGATTGGTGATCTTATGGGCCAGAGCCATTCTGTTCATATGGGGGCCTTCTTCTCCACCATGTACCCATTCCATAATTTGTTGAGCTTCTTCTTCGGTTATGCACCTGAGATGTGCCTGATTCCATGTTCATTTACACAGAATTCCATCCCTATAGAAGTAACCCTTTGATAACTCTTGAAGGGTCCTCTTGTCAGACTTAGAGGCACCTTCAGGGTATGCTTCCTTTTCTAACTAGGTCTGAATATCCAGTACCAAGACTTACCATCGGCAAGCTGGAGATTGCAGCAATAGGCTGATTGTTGGTGAATTTGAATATTCAAGGGCTTAATGAACATGTTAGGGGTGGCATCAACCATGGAGGCAAATGTTGCTAGTGCATCAACAAACTGATTTTTGGCCTGAGGCAAATAGTGGAATGATAATTCTTTGAATTATTGAGCCAATTGGTCTAGGCGTTGGAGGTATGGGATCAAATTATGTTCCTTGATCTTCCATTTCTTTAGTGCTTGAGAGACAATCAGGATGGAGTCCCAAAAACTTCTAGGCATCTTATCTGAATACTCAAAGCTGCTTCTAATCCAGTGATACATGCTTCATACTCTGCTTCATTGTTAGTGACCTAGAATGTCAACTTAATGCTGAAGGGTAGTCGTTCTCCATCTAGGGTCACTAAGACCATGCCAATGCCATAACCCTGATGGTTCGAGGCCTCGTCGAAGTACATTTTCCACTATTTTGTATGAATCTGTAGGATGTTCTCATCCAAAAATTTTATGTCTACTACATCGGTATCATTAGGAGATGCGACTAAGTGATCTGCTATCACACTGCCTTTGATTGCTTTCTTCGCAACAAATTTCATATCAAATGATGCAAAGATGCCCATTTAGCCATCTTACTGTCTCGAACCAACCTCTCCATAAGGAATTTCAAGGGACTCTGGTCGCTATGTAGGAGCAAAGATAATGCTGGAGCTTGATGCAAACCCATGCCAAGGCTAGTTAAAGCTATTCGATCTTGCTGTACTTCAATTCTATTTCTAACATTCACTTACTCAGATAGTAAATGACATTCTCTTTATAAGAATTTGATGCTTCTTATGCTAGCATAGCTCCAATGGCTTCATCTATTACTGATAAATAGAGGAGGAGTGACTTTCTAGCTTTATGATGTTAGAGAACTAGAGGATTGAGTAAGTATGCTTTAATCTATTCAAAAGCTTTTTGGCATTGATCATCCCAAGTTTTCAGGGCACCTTTCCTCAGCTTTTTGAAGATTGGCCCACAAGTGTCTGTTAACTGTGAAATAAACCAACTGATATACTGACGACGGCCTAAAATCCCTTTGATCTCCTTTTCTATCTTAGGAGGTTGCATCTCGATGATTGTTTTGGATTTTGAAGGATCAATCTCAATCCCCCTCTTGGATACCATGTAGCCTAGGAAGATGCTGGATGGGGCTCCAAAGAGGCATTTGGCAGGATTGAGTTTCAGATTATACTATTGGAGTCTAGAGAAGAACTATTCGAGGGCAATCTGGTGATCTAGCCCATCCCTTATGTGGACAACCATGTCATCAACATAAACCTCTACATTCTTATGCATTAGGTCATGAAAGATCATCGTAGCCATTCTCTGGTAAGTGGCACCAGCATTTTTTAGACCAAATGATATCATTCTGAAGCAAAAGGTACCCCATTTTGTGATGAATAAAGTCTTTGGCTTATCTGGTTGATTGACTGGTATCTGATTATACTCTTCATAGAGATCTGTAACTAAATTCACACTAGACCCTGCCATTCTGTTAACTAGCAGGTCAATATACGATAGAGAGAAGTCATCCTTAGGGCAGGCCTTGTTCAGATCCTGATAGTCAATGCAAATTCTAATCTTGCCATCTTTCTGGGGAACTAGTACAATATTGGCCAACCACGTCGGATAACCAATAGCCTCGATGAAATTATTCTCCAATAGCTTGGTTGTTTCCTCTTTGATTCTGAGAGAGATTTTCGATTTCTATCTCTGGAGTTTCTATTTCACTAGCTTGATGTGATCGTATATAGGGATCTTATGAATGTCAATATCAGGATCTATACCGGTCATATCACTGGTTGTCCGTACAAAGTAATATGAGTACTACCTGATGAGCTCTGTAAAGTCCTGTTTACAATCACATTCATGCATAATAAATGTATGCCTTGGTGCATTTTCTGTGCCAATGTTTATTTTTTCTTTTGTTATTTTTATTTCTTTTTCATTTTCTTTTTCCATTTTGCTAGCAATCTCATTCAGGGTGGAGAAAGGGTAACAAAAAGTGGAAACTTTTTATTATTGATAAAGGTGCCATGACCGGCATTTACATTGTGTTCTACAAAAAGGTCTCCTATCTCAGACAAGGAGGATAAAGAAGACTTAGAGGACTCAGAAGACTCTGAACTAGATACTGAACTAGACTCTGACTCAGGTTCTACTTGTGAGTTAGTTTCAGGTTCAGGCAAAAGGAAGGTGAACTGCTCTACGCGCTCCTCTAGGTACCAATTCTATAAGAGTGCTAGGATGGGCTATATGAAGTTTGTGGGGTCTGGTTCCACTTGATCAGTAATCATGTAGAGGCAAAGAGAGAGGTCTCCAGGTTGTCCTCCCAATCAGTTTGGACCTTGAAGAGAGGCTCACATTCTTCTGCTAAGAGCTTGACATCAAAGAGAATTTCAAAACCAATTATTAGTTTCTTGGTTAAAGGACAATACCATGGTTCTTAAAAGAAATAGTAGAGTTCTGATTCCCCTGCTTTGATGAAGTAACCATTGAGGGTTTTGAAGTTTAGGCACATCAAAATGTCCGTTATTTCACCTCTCACTTTCATCTTCCGCTTTGCGTCTTTCGCCTCCTCTCGATCTTCATCGGTCGGCTTGGATCCAAGACCAAAAGGAGGTTCAGCAATCGGATACTCAGTGAAAAAGGCCATACTTTGTTGGTTGCGGCCTAATCCCATCCCTAGAAAGTAACACATGGTTCTCAACATGTTAGCTACCATGGGGTTACTGTGGGGATCAAAGTCCATTGGGAAAATTTCTTTACTTGACTCTACCTTGATAAACTTGATTGAATCAAAGGAGAGCCCTGACAGTGGGTAAACTACTGGTTCAGGCTGAATCTCCAATAATGTGGTCAAAGAGGGAATGTCCGATTTTCCCACGAAGTCCCCTTTGATTATTACCACTGCATTTCTAAGTGGGAATTTCAGCTTCTAATGTAAGGAGAAGGCTATGGCCTTAGCCTTGTGAATCCTCTGCCTTCCCAAAAGGAGGTTAAAGTAAGCCAGGACATCTACCACTTGAAAAGGGATAATCATAACTGCAGGCCCGATGGTGACCTCTAGCTCGGCCACACCCAATACTTCCTGTCTGGTATTGTCATACACCCTCACTATCTGATCGAAAGGCATAAAATCTTGAGTAGTTAAACCCAGACAATTGTCTACCTTCAGAGGATAGACATTTAGTGCTAACCCATTGTCTACCAGAACCATAGGTACTATCTTACCCCTGGCTTGGACTGTGACATAAAAAGCATGGTTGTGATCTCCTCCAGTAGGGATCTCATGGTCTAAAAAATTGAGAGCCATTGTTAGAGGGTTCCTTATGATGGAGGCCACCAAAGCTTATGGAGTGACATCAATAATTGTCTAACATTGATTCATAGCTTTGACTAGAGCTTGGCGGTGCACGAAGGAAGACTGTAGCAACCCCATATAGAAATGTTGCTTTTGGTTTTCTTCAGCTGTTCCAAAACCAAATTCTCAAGATGAGGTCCAAAACTTAAACTAGGCATGTCTTTAGCTAATGTGGTTGGATTAGGCAAAGCTTTGATAGGAGGAGATGGGTATTATCTCTCACTCCGGGTGATAGCATTGATTTTTGCAAGCACATTATTTAGGTCTATGACATAGCATGAGTTGTCTATGATTTGGTGGATCAGGGAGACCAAGTCAGAATCTGGCTCCTTGCAAATCATGTGGATGTTGTTCTGGTGATGAGGGAGTGCGTTAGTGTTTATGTTCGGTCAAGGTCGAACAGGGAGTATTTGGCCACTCTCCACATGGTCCTGGGCCTTATGTCTCGAGGTCTTGCAATCATCGGTCTTGTGCCTAGGTCCCTGATGGAATGAGTAGAAAGAGTTCAGGTTACAATGTTTTGGAACTTGATTTAGTGGATGTTTGGGCTCAAGGGGCTGTATCAACTTGTCATCCACAACCTTCTAAAAGATGAATAAGAGAGGAACTCCAAGATTCGTGAATTTGCGTCTGTCCAGTCGAGCAACTGGACCTGGTAGAGGAGGAGGAGGTTGTCTTAGACCAGTCAGATTGGCCACCTCACTGCCTTTTTGAAGGACGGGAGGAACTGCATGATAACTATTTTAGGGCTTCTTATATTTAGAGGAAGAAGTTTGATTCTCTATAATCTAGCTTGACTAGATCAGGTCTTCGATTTTAGTTGTGGTGGCAATGAGAGCTCGAAAGTCTAGAAGGTACTGGGTCCTTAAGTGACTCTAATAAGAAGGGAGCAGGTTATTGACTATGACGTCAATCTGTTCCTGTTTAGAAGGATGATTGAGCATCTATCAGCTTTATTTCTCTATCTTATGAGAAAGGAAGAGAAAGATTCCCGGTCTCTCTACTTGGTGGTTTCCAGATCTCTTCTAGTAATGTTAACCTCTACATTACAGTGATACTGTTGGTTGAAGGCATTACAAAATCTCATCCTAGGTCTTCTTAGCATTGTCCAGGGCAACAAACCAATAAAGTGCAGTACCAATAGGGGATTGCTGGAAGAGTTGAGCTAGGAGCTCATTGTTCACACCAAGAGGTGTGAGAGCATCCACATACATTTTTAGGTGAGTTATAGGACATGTGGTGCCATCAAACTTGTCGATCTTGAACTTAGCAGGAAACCTGGCCTCTAGAAAGAGTGGGAGAGAGTCTACATCAATTAAGTCTTCGTACCTCTTGATTCTTTTTAGAAACTTCTCAAGAGAGTCCATCTTCTCCATCATCTTCCTAACATCTAGAGAAGCAGAATCATCCCCTATCTGGCTCAGGGTGGTAGTAGCATTGGAAGTGGCTCCTATCTTAGGAATTGAACCTCGAGCAGTTTGACCATCGTTGGGTGGAATGGCAGGTTGTTCCTTAGAACCCTTGGTCTAATTAGGAGGAGCATTGCCATTTTGACTGGCTATTATCAAGGTTCTTACCTCCCCTAGAATGGTCTCTCTTTAGGCAACAATAGTATTCTGAAGGGAAGCATTCTTACTCTATTAGCATAGTCGAAAAATGGGTCCCTTATTCTCAGAGCATATCTTCCATCAGTGCTCTAAAATCATTGGGTAGAGCCATTATTATTAAAGCTAAAAGTAATGCATGAGCAAAGATTTGATGGCATGACTTGGGCATTGGCCCCAAGTGAAGGTGCTTAGATCTGATCTAAGGCTTTCTTTAGGTATTATGAGGTGCTTAGGTCTTGTTTGAGACTTTGGTGTGCTCAAATCTGGTTTGAGGCTTTTGGTAAAGTTGGAAGCAGTGCACAGGCCAAGATTTTATGATATGACTTGGGCATTGCCCCCTTTTTGAGGAAGTGAAGGTGTTGAGGTTTGATCTAAGGCTTTGAGGAATTTGAGGTGCTTAAGTCTGTTTTGAGGCCTTGGTTTGCTCAGATCTTGTTTGAGGCCTTGGTTTGCTCAGATCTTGTTTGAGGCTTTTAGTAAAGTTGAAAGCAATGCATGAGCCAAGATTTGATGGCATGACTAAGACATTGCCCCTAGTTTGAGGAAGTAGAGGTGCTTAGGTCTGATTTAAGGCTTTGAGGAATTAGAGGTGCTCAGGTCAGGTTTGAGGCTTCTGGTAATCTGAGGTGCTCAGGTCTGTTTGAGGCTTCTGTGTCACGACCCGAAATCATGGGCCGGACCAGCACTAAGACCTAGATAAGCTTAAGGCCCCCGAGGCCCGTAGTAAGCCTAGACCACAATATCCAAATAACACAATTGTTCTCTAACAATAGTGAGCCCATACAATATTTACATGTACTGATCCAGTAGCCACATAATCTCGGCCCCATATTACATTTCTCAAACAACATATAGTTCAGGCCAAATAAAATGTGTTTCAATTACAATACAACTACTGTTCATACATGCATCTAGTTGAACACTCTAATGCAATTCATAATTCCATGAATTAATATACCTAACAACAATACGTGATCAAATAGTCAATCCTTCAACTGCGGAGTCCAAGACTATCCACAACAGAGAAACTCTCAAAGTGTTAGTAAATTAATTTAAATAATTACATAAATATAGGAATATACTTTGATAGCGTTGCGAGGAAGACTACAGAGCTGCAACCATCTTTGAACAAATTTCTACTTCCTAGAAAATGGGGTGAGAAGGGAGGGTGAGTTTTTACAACTCAGTGAATAATAATACATAATACATAACCCAGCAGTCAAGCACAATGACCCTAAACTCTTCTAATTGAGCATTCATCAGTCATGCAATGTCAATCATAATACCCACAAGTAACAGCATCCATAATGCACATCAGTGGTCGTTAATCAGTGAAATCACCTTAACAACACCATGTTCTCCCTAAGAATGCTTTAATATCCATCATATCATATCATATAACCTCATGGTCCTGTGACTTATGCACCCAGGGAGCCCACCCTCCGTTCGGGCAAAATCATAATCTGATAAAAACATTTTTCATAAAACAATTCTCTTTATAAAAAATATTTTTTCATGACACATGTCATAATCCAGAGTGCACAAAGGGGGCCGCCACTCCCACCGCTTACGGCCCACTGACAGCATTCTCACCATGCTCGTGCTCTCAACCCTAGGTGATTCACATCGTCCCGATTCCCACACAACAATCACATCACATTAAATACAAGCAACCATTCACAGAGTTTATTAATGTACATCCATATGTATATAAATATATATAGCCATTTATGTATTTGAAAATAAATAAATGAAAGATTTAAAATAATTATGCATTCATGAATTTAGCATGCATTATATATTATTACTCAAAGTGATTGTAGGATTTCAAATCTTAGTTTGAGTTCTGACTTGGAGAGCAGTGGATGAGCTCGGACAATTTAAAAAATTTAATAATATAAAGAAAAGAATTTATCAAACAATTGACTAAGTAAAATAAAAAATTTATCAGACAATTGACTAAGTAAAATAAAGAATTAAAAATTCAATCTAATGACGCATACCCTACTCTAAATGCTATAAATTGTATAGACTCTGTCTATCCACCTATTTTGGTATCCACAATTCTCATCATTCTATTATAATCTTCCAATAATCTAATTCACTACCACCATAATAATTCATGTAACACCATTTTAATTTCAAAGTAAATATTATCTTTCCACCAACAAATTTTCTTTTTATTTAATTTATTTTTAATCTACAAATACTCATCAATTTTATAATTTGTTAAACTTATTGATCCTTAATCACTAATAATTATAAAAATATACTTATATTTAATAATAAAATCTTTAATTCTAACCAACCTCAAAAATTTAATTTTATTTCGATAGTAATTCATTCTCATTTATTGTCGAGTTGTACACTTTTTAATCCAAACCAAAACACACCAATAATTCCACCTCTTGATTCACAGTATATTTTTGATCAATTTTACTAAAAATCCATTTTATTAACACCCATAATTAATTTATTTGACACTAACCATAATTAATCGTTAGTTAATCAAAATGCTTCAATTTATTTTATCAAGTCCTATAATTAACTTCAACTAATTTAGATCCTTTAGTTAATTTAATTACCACATCAAATATCTCAAAACCACAATCAGCTTTAACAATCAACCTACTACTAAATACTAAAATCAGATAAATCAATCAACCACAAAATAATAAAATTGTTCAATAATTTCTGAGAAATAATTTTCAGCACCCACACACAAATCACAGTCAAAATAATTATTGCCGGAGACTAGATTGGAGCTAGGAGGCTACTGGAGCTCATTGGATCGGACACAGGAGGCAGCGATGGTGTCAAATGATGGCATGGGTGGCTGAGGGTTGCGATCGAGCCTGGGTTGCGAGGAACAACGGCTATCAGGATCAGATCAAGCAGTTGTGGCGGCGCAAAAAGCAGCGGCTGGTGGCTAGCTCACCGAAATTGAGCGCGAAGCAAGGATCGCCATTGGGTTTGATGCAGAAGGACCAATTGCAGTGGCTGAGCGACGACGAAACAAGAGGCAATGCTGCTGATGGTGGCCGGATTTGCGCAAGGAAGAAGAAGCCAGGGATAGCGCGGCGCGAAGGGAGAAGCTAGAGCGGTGGCGCGACAAAGCGAGCGACGCTGGTGTTGTCGCTGCTACTGCTACTGCAATTGGAGGCCAAAGAGAGAGAGAAAGAGGAAGAGAGGAAGAAGAAGGAAAAGAGAGAGAAAAGGACGGTGGCGTGGAGAGGAAAAGGAGATGGAAAAAAATAATTGAGCTAGGTTTCTAGTATCCTCTGGCTCATTCTGGTTCGATTCGAACCAGAATGAGCCCAATTCAATGCTTAAACTCAATTTTTCAATTGATTTTTGGCAAACCAAATGGTTTACGAGTCCAATTAAATTTCACATGGTGTAAATTTGTTGGTTAAAATTTTATAATTAAAATTTAAATGAATAAATTTTAAAATTAATATTTTTCGGGTATTCTAATTCTTCCCTCTTTATAAAAATTTGTCCTCAAATTTTAGAAATAACTATATACGGCAGTATAATAAACAAGAATATATAAGAGTTTCAAAGAAAGATCGCTATCATGAAAAAAAAAAGTCAAATCTAATTTCCAGCAAAATAGAATCTTCCATTCCAAACGAAAATGTGGGATTTCTGTTTTAATTCTATCTCGCATAATAGATATCTTTCAAATGTCATTTAAATTATTTGCGCTATGCTAATTTCTCATCTCTTGTTGTCTCCCAACAAATAGAAGATTTGCACTCCTTACCACACAGAGTTTCGTGAGAGGTCATATCAATACTTGGTAACTATTGCTATAAGTAAATTCTACCAATAGTAAGCATAGATCCCTAATATCCTTGAAATTCCATACACACATCCAAAGCATATCCTCCTAGATTTGAATTAGTCTTCTCTGATTACTCATTAGTCTCTAATGGAAAGTCGTATAAGTGTCAAGTCTAGTTCCAATAATGTATAACAAAAATTTTTAATTTTAAATGAATTCTTATACACCCTTAATTTTGAAAATACTCTTTAGGTTTGAACTCACATTTCTAAGCTAATTATTCCCATTTTGGCCAGTTCATATACACCATATCTCTATTAGACCTCAATCACCATGCAAAAATAATAATTTCGATAAATTCACTCAAATCATCATAACTTATATCCCCTCAATCTTTCTTATAGCTGACTCATTTCCTTCACTTACATATCAATTTATCCATATTTCTTCTTATACTAGCATATTAGCTCATATACTCTTTGTCACTAATCAATTCACTGAGTCATCATAGTATAAGACCCTTATTATATACTTCCTTTAACTGCCTTTAAGAAATTAATTTATTTACCTATATGTAGCAGACTGTTTTTCAGTGTCATTAATAGTGATTTATCGATCTGTGAATAGTAACATCGAATCGAGACTTGGTATTATTTAGGTCCGGAAAAATTACTAAGAGTGTCTAATATTTTATTTAATATTTTTGGAGAATGTTTGCATGATTTAGGTGGGTAGAAAATATTTCATGAATATTTTTGGAGATTTGCGACAACTAATGAATATTATTTTTAGTGTGGTATATTAAGGAATAATTGAGAAATTATTTTTGTGGAGTTAAATAATATTTGGAAGAGAGTTATTTGAGGAATATTTAGAGCCGTTGCATGAGATTACCTATGACTTGATCATAGCCATTGATTTAGCATAAAATGAGGAAACAAAATTTGACTTTGCTACTTAAGTTACCAACACTTTTTCTTTCTTCTCTCCACCATCTCCACGCCATTTTCATTTTCTTCCTCCATTTTTCTTTCATTTTCTTACCTCCAATTACCACCAAACTACCTAATTTAATTATAGAATTGTGATTAAACCTTAAGAAACAAGTAGTAGAAGTTGGAAATTGTGATTAAAGATTTAGAGAATTGAAGTTGCCATTGAAGAGGTAAGTTGTGATTTTTGGGTTTTGTGATTTTATAAGTAGAATTTAAGGTTTAGGCATGGAACTAATGCATTAAGTCATGCTCCTTCCATTTTCTATGTTGATTTTTGAGTTTAATGAGAATTTTTCCTACTTGAAGAGGTTGGTGAACCCTCTCTAAAAGGAAAGGAAAAAGCTTAAGAGAAGAGCTTTATAAGCCCCTTCAAGCTTCATTTTAAGGTTAGTTCACAAATAACTCTTTTCCCCTTTCATTTTCTTCAAGTTTCAAGTTTTAGGTTTTTGAATGATTTTTGTGAAGAATTTGAATTGTGTCGGGGAGTGAGAATTTGGATGTTCAATGTGATTTTCCTCGGTTAATAAGCATGGAAGAATGCTTAAAAGGGGAGGAAAGAACTTCATTCCCCTTGAACCAAGAGAGGCTGAACTTTCTTAGGAGGAAGGGCCCTTGGTTTTGTTTCATGTTTTGTGTTTCTTTGGATTTTAATGTGATCTTGAATGGCCTTCTTCATGAGTAATGTGATTAATTTGAAAAGAAGCCCTTTCCTCTCGAAGTGGAAGAAGAGGCCGAACCTAGAATGGGTCAAGGGCACTAAGATCCCTTTAATTTCTATATTTGTTTATAACTTAAATGAGCTTGTTTTTAAGTAAATTATTGGTGGTTAAAACCTCTCTTTTGAATTTTGGTGTTTAAACATTTTAGTAAGATTTAAAGAAGGTTTTGAAAGTATTAAAAGGGTTTTATGATTAATTGTTTTGAAAAATGAATTTAATGATTTTGAGCAGTGATTTTAAGTTGATAATTAGTACTTTTAATGGAGGTACTATGAAAGTAAGGTTTCATTTGAAATATGAATTGATTTTGTTGGATTTTACAATTTATAAGTGAAGGTATTTTGAAATAATAAGTGTTAATTTTAAAATGTTTTTGGATAAGGAATGGTGAATGAGAAATGAGATTATATGTGGGAGAATGCATTTATTTTGGGCTCTACTATACATGATTGAAATGTGGTATGATGAGATGTATTGCGATATGTGAGCATGCTCGGGTTATCAGCCCCTTTCTTTTTTGTGGAGCTATGATCACATGCTAGGGTTATCAGCCCTTATAAATAGGCGGACGTGCTTATTATTTGTGGTAGTGCTTGCATAGGCCACGATTGTGTGATTGGTGGGTGGTGCTTTCATAGGCCACGGTGGCACTTCCACAGGCCATGATTGTGTGATTGGTGGGTGGCGCTTTCACAGGCCACGATCGAATCTGCTTACATTCATTCGGTATTGGTACGAGCCTAAATAAAATAAAAAAGTGGAATTTTATTTCGTTATAAAGAAACTAAAAACATATTGGTATTTGTGATATTTTCTTATTTATATTGAATTTGGTATAAAATTTTTACATGTGAATTTCTTTATGTTGGCCGAAATATTGGATTTTATCAGCAAGTTTTCAGTGCTTAATATGTATATT